>CAJHNH020002671.1:77500-98953 GCA_905116865.2 Candidula unifasciata | reverse complement strand
CGGTGGCCTTTCTCGAACAAGAAATTAACTACAGAACGGAAACTAAGAGACAACAATTCAAATCTTTAAGGAGTGACATTAAGCAACTTTAAAAAAAAAATGTGATATGTAGTGAATGAAATAATATAAAATAAACGAAATCTAAAAAAAAAAAAAAAAAAAAAAAAAAAAAAAAAACCAAAGAATAAGCAGTACTATTGTTAACATATAATATCATAGTAGGAATACAAAAGTAATAGAAATACAAATGTTAACGATACATAAAAGGTACTGATAAGATATAGAATAAAGTGATAATATAAAATAAAATAAAATGATTGAAACGGAAAATTGTGATAATAGAAAAACAGTTTAGATAAAGGTATGGTGATCATTGATGCCACCTGGAAAAGAACACCTAGGCTAAACATGTCAAACCAAGTTAAAAGCGACATGGTTTTGATATAAATAGACAGACTGTGTAAGACTAAGACAACTTCAAGTAAACACACAAATATTACCGTCACTCCCAAAAAACTGGTCTCATTCAAGACTCGGCCGATGGATGGGCCACGAAACGTGTCAGTGGACACGCTGACGTCATCCAGTAGTCGGTCTAACGCCTTGGCCACCACCCATACACCATCATAGGCGTAGCCGTGATATTTGCTGAATTCCTTTCCTCTGACGCCGTTGTACATTTCCAGATATTCCGCTGATGTCTGTGAAGAAATTTACAGGAAAACAAAAGATAGAGAAGAAAGGACTCGTACAAAAGTAGATTTGTGGGATGGGCAAAAGAGGGAAGGGTAATGAATTAAAGGTATAGGGAGCTCATACTTTGTGTGACCCTTTCGGCAGGAAGCTAACCGTTCAGGAACAGAGAGACGGGGTAATACGCAGTAATACCTAGCGCAAAGAAGTCGATTCTCTCTACTTTAACTAAGCAACTCAGCACACATTAGAACGGTGGTCTCCAACATTTTTCATGTCGCCCCCCCATTCCAGCTCCTTCCTCCCCTTTAAGTATATGGTAAGAACCCCACGCCCCCCCCCCATTAAGTGTACGGCAAGGACCCCAGGCTCCCCCCGCTCCCCTTGAGTATTAAGTAAGGACCCCATCTCCCACGCTCCCCTTGAGTATATGGCATGGACCCCAGGTGACCCAGCTCCCTCCCTAAGTACAGAACCCCCCCCCCCCCTTCCCCCTTTCTCCCCAACACCCCCAACTAAAATATGATTAAAAAGGGAGTACAAGAGATTCTGCAACAAGAGAAACAGTCAGTATGGAAATACGTTTTGGTTAGAATGTGCTTTAATTCTATAATTAAATGACTGTGTTATCACATAAATTAGATTTAACCGTAGATGTACAAACTGCTTACGAGAACAGCGCAATCCTTGGCTTTTTGATAAATAGTTTGTTGTTTAAATATTTCATTTATAATTAAACTGCAAAAAGTAATATAAAGTATTATTACAAATATAAATGCACTAAATTTCAAAATTACTTGACACATCCTTGAAACCCTCTCATAACCCTGGCTCCTAGAGGGGGTCCCGCAGGTTACCCAGGTTAGAGGCCACTGTATTAGAGCAAGACCGCAATAGATCAGGTGCCGTAAACCAAAAAAAATTGGCTACAGCTGATCTCCAAATCTCTCTCTTCTCCAGGACAGGACTGTTGGTTGTACACTCAGACTATACACAAGGAATCCTGTGAAATCTCTCTCTCTCTATCTCTCTCTATCTCCCTCTCTCTCTCTCTCTTCTCTCTCTCTCTCATTCTCTCTCTATCACACAGACACAAGCTAGTGAAATCCACCCATCCTCCAGCATGTCAGTGACTCATCCCTCCACCTATCCACCATTATCTGCTGGTCTGTCTATCTACTATATATGCATGTATTTGTATGACTGTTGATCTTTCTACATAGCTACGCATGCACAAATACATATATGATGTGTCCGTCCATCTTCCTATGTATCTATATATCAATGTACCAGTATGTATCTCTATATGTCCTTCTAACGATGCATCTATGTTAGTTTTTCCTTAACGTACCATGCCATAAGCTATTGAGGAGTACAACAAAAATTGTAGTATAACTTATTAAGGAAGCTATTTAAATATAAAGATAGAGGATGTCGTTGCCAAGTAAGGTATGACAGATTTTACAGTTAGCAAGAATAATGAGACCCACACATCACACTCTCTCTCTCTCTCTCTCTCTCTCTCTCTCTCTCTCTCTCTCTCTCTCTCTCTCTCTTCGCTTCCCTACTTTCTTCATGATCCATGCATGCATCCATCTATCCATACTCGGGGGCTGCGTGGTCTCGAGGCATGGCGTCCAACTCGAAATGCTGGATGTCCCGAGTTCTAGTGAGGGCTTAGATTTTTTCACTTGGACTTCTAGTAATTTTCCCTGGTCTCTGGGTAGTAAGATCGGATGCCCGTGTGTATTGCTGAGCAAGTAAAATTAGAAATCGAAAAGAGTAGCCTAACGGCGCTGCCCGGGCAAAATTTGGAGTTAAAATTCTACCCAAAGTATTTCAGGATCCTAACCGGTGCAACAAAATTCGTGCACAGCGCTGAGATTCTCCAGAGTCAGTCTTGAGCTAGAAGTAGAACGGAGCACTTATGGTTTACTATCATTGTGCCATGATTTTGATTCGTTGCACAAACCTTGATTATCCACTCACCTTACCCGGCTCTCTAGCGTAGCTGGCTAAACCGGATTGCGCGGAGATCGGGTGACGAACTCCTTGTGGTCCGGGTTCAATCCCAGGGGTAGGCAGGAAAGCCACATTTCTCCCAGATTTACGGTATTTACAATGGAATCAAGGCCGAAAGGTTGCGATATCCATAATACTGAGCCTAAGGGTTAACAACTCATGGCTTCTGGTTACTAAAACAAACAAAACATCCACACCTATCCATCCATCCATCCATCCATTATTACACCCGTCCGTCTGTGTGTCTGTCCGTCTGTCCACACGTCCGTCCGTCCGTCCGTCCATCTATCTATTCACGACTCAATCCATGCATGCTTGTTTGTCACCCTCCCATCTTTTCAGGCAATAATTTAACGCTCCACAAGAAGTTATTTTAATGTACAGACGGCGTGATAATTGCCGCTGTTGCCTTTGCATTTTTTTTAACGATTGGCGAAAACAATGCAGAGCATCAATTTTGCTGAAGAAGGAAAAAAAAAAACCTATTTCAGCTTGAAAGGGACTTGGGCAACATACATATCACACACATATACACATATACTCACATATATACATATATATATACTCACACACATACACACATATACATATATACATACACACACACATCATATATATACACACACAATCGAGCCATAGTTCACACATAATACACACAATGACACACATGGCGTTAAACACACACACACACCCTTGGTGACACGGCAGACACACACGGACACACACACACACACACTCACACAATTACACACTTTCAGCTCGACCACACACACAAAACACACACACACATAAAGGCGACACACACGACACACACACATATCACACAGCAAGTACTGATTTGTCACACAACTATACACACACATATGCCTACACACACACACAAGGTTTGGAAAAGGTCACACACACCCTCGACTCCTCACACAAATAATTTTCAATATAGAGCCGTAAATTTCTCGAATGTTATACAGTATCGAGTTAAAGGGTTAGTGGGTCGAGGCATTGGTTAAGAGCTAGACGCTCTGATAGTGATCGAGTCATCTGTTTCGTGATCGAATCATCTGTACCTGGAGTTCATCTGTTCGTACCCGAGTCATCTGTTACAACGAGTCCTGGGTTAATGATCGAATCATGATTACTGATCGAGTCATCTGGCAGTGATCGATTTGTCTATTAGTGAGGTATAGTCATCTGCCTAGTGATACGAGTGATCTGTTAGTGAAAGAATCCTTGTAGTTATCGAGACCCTGTTATGAGAAAATCATTTGTTAATATCGAGTCATCATTAATAGTCGAGTCATCTGTTAGTGATCGAATCATCGTTAGTGATCGATCATCTGTTAGTAGTCGAGTCATCTGTTCGTGATCCAGTCATCTGTTAGTGAACGAGTCATCTGTTAGTGATCGAGTCATCTGTTAGTGATCGAGTCATCTGTTAGTGATCGAGTCATCTGTTAGTGATCGAGTCATCTGTTAGTGATCGAGTCATCTGTTAGTGATCGAGTCATCTGTTAGTGATCGAATCATCTGTTAGTGATCGAGTCATCTGTTAGTAGTCGAGTCATCTGTTAGTGATCGAATCATCTGTTAGTGATCGAGTCATCTGTTAGTAGTCGAGTCATCTGTTAGTGATCGAGTCATCTGTTAGTGATCGAGTCATCTGTTAGTGATCGAGTCATCTGTTAGTGATCGAGTCATCTGTTAGTAGTCGAGTCATCTGTTAGTGATCGAGTCATCTGTTAGTGATCTAGTCATCTGTTAGTGATCGAGTCATCTGTTAGTGATCTAGTCATCTGTTAGTGATCGAGTCATCTGTTAGTGATCTAGTCATCTGTTAGTGATCTAGTCATCTGTTAGTGATCGAGTCATCTGTTAGTGATCGAATCATCTGTTAGTGATCGAGTCATCTGTTAGTGATCGAGTCATCTGTTAGTGATCGAGTCATCTGTTAGTGATCGAGTCATCTGTTAGTGATCGAGTCATCTGTTAGTGATCGAGTCATCTGTTAGTGATCGAATCATCTGTTAGTGATCGAGTCATCTGTTAGTGATCGAATCATCTGTTAGTGATCGAGTCATCTGTTAGTAGTCGAGTCATCTCTTCGTAGTCGAGTCATCTGTTAGTGATCGAGTCATCTGTTAGTGATCGAATCATCTGTTAGTGATCGAGTCATCTGTTAGTAGTCGAGTCATCTGTTAGTGATCGAGTCATCTGTTAGTGATCGAGTCATCTGTTAGTAGTCGAGTCATCTGTTAGTGATCGAGTCATCTGTTAGTGATCGAATCATCTGTTAGTGATCTAGTCATCTGTTAGTAGTCGAGTCATCTGTTAGTGATCGAGTCATCTGTTAGTGATCGAGTCATCTGTTAGTAGTCGAGTCATCTGTTAGTGATCGAGTCATCTGTTAGTAGTCGAGTCATCTGTTAGTGAACGAGTCATCTGTTAGTCAACGAGTCATCTGTTAGTGATCGAGTAATCCCTAACGAAATGTCTGTGCCTTCTTCTCCTTCGTCATCATCTTCTTCTTTACCCTGTCCTGTCTTCTGATTCAATTTACCGCAATACAGCACTGACCTTGAACCTACGCATGCCAGAATATCCTATCTGTTGCTGTCGTACTCAGCTCTTCCGATATCCTCACCATCTTTATGAGTTTACTATCTAGTCCCTGTCCATATGTGCACGTATTCCTTTGGCCTTTTAGTTCTAGTGCAAAGACATTCTAGTTATATTATCAAGCTTTCTCTACTTGTACCCTATCCAATGCAAGCGTTTTTTCTAATCTTTTCATTAGCAGGAATTTGTCAGGTTGTTCCTTTTTTTTTTTTCAAAGAAAAAGTACAAGACAAGCCACGAGTGTTGATTTATGACGCACGCTGAGAGGCTGGATGGAGCCGAGGGGGACTTAGGAGTTAAGGAGGACCTAGAGACCCATGGAGGGGGGTGGGGTGGGAACTAGGGAGTGGTGTTGGAGATGGGTAGGGGTGGGAAGAGCTGCAAGCGATGGTGAAGGATGGAACGACTTGGCGAGAGTTGGTTGAGGACCTATACTCCATTGGGGGAAAAGAAAGGCAGAAGAAGAAAAATAGCCACGACTAACTATGATTACATTGATATTGTAACTAAACGCTGAAACAAAATTTCCCGGCAACATCCCTAACAACGCGTTAAATGTTTTCACTGCTGTACAAGGTTGTTAACTCTGAACCAACAAAGACAGTCATGAAGCTCAAACAGACCACGTGACATTTATGGTGTCGATAGCGTGGCCTGGAGATCGATTTATATTATTCCAATACCGGCACCGTTTGGGTTTGGACTTAAGATGGACTATTGATCTAAGACGTATTCGATAGTCCTGGCTAGTGAAGACTAAGAAACGCTATTTTTACAAGCATAACCTGTTGACCTTGGCGCTTCACGAAGAACTGTATAACACGAAACAGGGAAACCTAGGGCAAACAAACGGCGAAAGGAAACCATCCAGTGTCGTAGTTGCTAACTGTTTGGTCATGCTAATAGTTATTGCAGAGGGTACTAGACTGTCAATATATGTCAAACAGTGTAAACAGAAATTTAACACTGACAGTGGAAAATAAAGTTGTTTTAACAAATGATGTTAATCAACTGATATATTAGTTAGTCAACCAGTCAAGGCGTCAACCAGTCAGTCATTTAATAATTTAATCAAGTCAACTCAAGTCGACAAAGAATAGGCTCTGGATTTTTGGAAAATTCCATATGGCTAGGTCTCTCCATCTTTCTCTCCCCTCCCCTATCTCTCTCTCTCTTCTCCCCTCTCTCACTTCGCAGAATGAAAAACTTGTGGAAAGGGTCTCAGAAAGCACGAACTACGTGGCTCAAGTGACAATTCCCAAAAATATCCTAAAAACTACACTAATGAACCAAAGACCCAGTCCTTGAAACGAACTCACGACTGCAAGAGCGGGAGGTAAAACGCTTGGCAACTTCGCCAAGAAGGACAACCCCTGCCCATATTCTCTTTCTTAAGGACTGAGAGATAGTCCAATACTCACATTCATATGTAGCCACAGAGAAGATGCATGCTCTCAAAATTCTAAAAAAAATTTCCTTGCTGGTGCTTAACCATAGACTTTTAAGGATGTTCAATGAATATAAGATAGGTTATCTATTGTGAAATTCATGACCCAGATAAACGAACACGATTGGCGCTAGGTCTGGATGGAGCATCATTTAACCGTTCAATTAGACAGCATATAGAGTACACTCATGTCAAACAAGGAAGGAAAAGGATGTAGATGTCATTAGACACGAGATCTTAAAAATGTTAGAGACAAATCAACTTGTTACTCTCCGACAACTGAAATTAACATTGCAGTCACAATGCAGAGTTGACATTTTAAAAAGCAGTCTGTGGAAAATAGTAAGAGCCACTGGGTTCACTTTCAGGAAAACTGTAGGTAAAAGGAATATTATTTGTGAAAGCCACATTTGATTGCTAGTCGAAGCAGATACATGGGGCAGATATGTGAGAGACAGAGGCAAGGTAATGACATTGTATATTTTGTTTTAATCCTTGGTTAATGATCATCCATGTCTATGCTAAAGAACGGCTTTCAATAAACGGTGAACAGAAAAGAAACTCTTATGCAGGAAACAGTGAAAAAAGGACTTATCCGTGATGCTGGACTTATTTTCCAATCAAAAAGTAGGGATGGTAGGGACTACCACACTGAAATGAATGGACATATTTTCAGGCACTGGATGGATGATGATATACTTCTAATTCTGGACAGACCATCGTGCCTAGTAATGGATAATACCGCCTACCAAAATGCTGATCAGAGGAAGAAAAAGTACCAACGACATCAAATACAAAAGATCAAATTAGTACATTACTTGCTAAGGAGAAAATAAACTTTGACGACACATATTTGAAGGCAGGGCTGGTTGCAGCTTGTGAGGAAAACAAATGAGACATAGGTGCATCACTTTGACAAAATCATTAATGAGTACGGCCACACTTCTCTGCGACTCCCTACATATCATTCACACCTCAACCCAATAGAGATTGTTTGGGCTAAATTCACCGAAAAGAACAGTAGATTTAAAATGTGTGATGTTAAAGTTCTGACATGTGAGTCCCTCGCAACAATAGTCATTCCTTTCTGGAGAAAGTGTTTTGAATATGTGCTCCGAGAGGAAGATGAGTACTGGCACCGAGATAGATTACAATTTGTTCAGCCAGTAACAGTTTTCAACCTTTTGGGATCGTCTGATTCGGAATGATTAAAACAATTTTCTGATGACTGGTTGAATATAATCAATATGTAATGTACATCTACAATTGGAACAAATACATCTCCATTTCCAAATGTGTTAACAATAATACAATTAGCGTTGCGGTTAAGATACACCCTAGAGTCTAATGGTGACCGAAAGGGGAAGACTAACTTTGCATATTCAGGACATGTTTACAATTAAACAAGACAGACAGATTGGCTGGCTCTGCATCACTGGGTGGTGAATATATACATAACAAGGCAGATGTGGTCAACGCCCGTTGGGAAGAAGAAACAAAGTCAGAAGAAAAAAAAAGATGTTCATGGCCTGGAGAGAATGATACTTTTGGGTGTAACCTGAGGGCCTGGCCGGTACAAACCGCTGAGAGCAAAGGCAAGATGATGAGACTGCGTGCGGTACCATTATTACTGAAACTCTGCGCTAGCTGCTAAAGACGAGGACTGACCGCATATGGGAATGCCCCGATCACACTGTGATGTTTTCTTGACTCAGCTCAACTAAGCTCAACTGAACATAGATGACAAGACATAAATATACTTCACCTATCAATGTATAATGAAGACACGCCTCTGAACAAAAAAATAGAACCGGAAATTCAGATGTCTACTGTAAAATCTTAAAGTTTACTCTACTTAGTGGTTTGAAAAAAATAAAGAAATTGGCTGATATATTGCACCCCGAGCATCTATGGACTAAAGAATACAACTTTTGTGCCTCATGAATATTGTGAGGCTGGATGCAACAATGCGATATAATAAGTAGCTCTTGAGAAAATGGCCTGCTAGAGTGTTTATCAGTTGTTGAACAAATGCAATTTATTTTTATGTAATAAATCATAATAAACGTGAAGCACCCACAATCATTTACGCAATATTAGACGTAGACAGTTTTATCTATGTTCTAGTTATCCTCCAACGCCCTTTTAGAAGCTATTACTTTCTGTAATACAGCTAGTTATTTAAAAGAAAATACAGATTTTAAAAATATCATTAAAATTTCAGGGCTAAGAGAAACACTATATATATATATATATATATATATTATACACACACACACA
Organism: Candidula unifasciata; assembly: GCA_905116865.2. Taxonomy (NCBI): domain Eukaryota; kingdom Metazoa; phylum Mollusca; class Gastropoda; order Stylommatophora; family Geomitridae; genus Candidula; species Candidula unifasciata. Next base: position 89,898 of record CAJHNH020002671.1, on the reverse strand, counting down.
CAAGTGTGTGTGTATATACGGTTGTGTGATTGTGACTGAGAGAAAACAGACACACACACAAACACACACAACTTAGACCTCCATATATTCTCGACCACTGCATGCAAGGAGGGATTGTTAGTTAGTTTCATCGTCATCTATCCTTTTTTTAATCAGTATCTGGAATATTATCTATTTACCATTTAAGTAGAGCCCTGCGTGGTTAGGCCTTGTGTTAGTTAGTCGACAGACTATCCTCATCACACGTCGAACCACTCATCCCATAAGTGCTCGGATCCCCTCCAAGATAAATCCGGCAGCGTGTAGTGGCTAATGACACCAGTTCGGTGTTGGTTTATTATTCTTCTTTGGCTACCCGCGTAGTGTTCCTGTTTGGCGACACCCCGTTTAATCCCTAGGTATTTCATTTCATTCGTTCTTTCCTCAACGTCCGAACACAGACTAACAACTGGTCTTAAAGTTTTCACAATATGGTTATATAAAGAGAACCATGTCACTGCCGCCTTCGTTGGGTTGACCAGTACACCAGATTCACCACACCAAGTGATTATGCGATTTAGCTCTTTTTGTAGTTCTTCAGCAACCTTCTCTCTACCCTTACCCTGACGATACCCAACACATCGTCAGCATGTGACAGTGTTTTTCCTGGTCCTGTGATTTGCTCGCCTGTGATTCTCACTGTGTAAACGTCGAACAACACAGGAGATAATGGCGATCCCCGTGGCAGGCCGGGATGTATAGTTGTTGGTTCAGAATTCCATATACCACATCTAAACACTACTTTTCGCTGGAAGAGGGTGGAAGAGATCCAACGAAGCAGGAATGGACTAATCTGTAGGTCAAAAAGCTGAGTCATTAAGAAGTTTAAAGGTATTGTGTTGTAAGCATCCTCGAGACCAATTGCGGCAGCACACGTTTCAATACCTGAGTGGAACCCTTCATACACATCATGAGCAAAAACCGCAGCATTGGTCCATGTTTCTTTCTTTTGACGGTACCCTCCAAGGGTATTTGGAAGAAGACCTCGCCTGGAGTGAAATAAGCTGGAGTGAAATTTTTCTGGCGTTTATCTTTTCTGACAGCTTGCCTACAGTATTTTCCATAGTGATTACCGATAGCCATGAATTTTTGTGTCATCTTTGTCAGGTTTTGGCAGGGATATCAGAAAGCTTTGGAACCACTCTTCACTGCCACTAGCACTGCAATACTATTGTTGTACATGTCTGCTAGCTCTTTCAGCTCATCTTCAGTACACCTACTAATGTCATCATATCTTAAACCATCTGGACCTGGTGCACTATGATTTGTTCGTCGTAGCAGAGTCTTGATCTCGCCTATTGTCACTATATCACCGTTTGCAAGCTTTCGTGACTTACACCTATCAGAGGTAATAGCTTTGGCAAAACTGCGTCCTGTCACATCGGTCTGGCTGCTCTGCTGCAGAAAGTGATCTCATAACACCTTGCGCTTATTTTCGTCGGACCTCAGCCAGGTGAGGTCGGACCTCAGCCAGGTGAGGTCGGACCTCAGCCAGGTGAGGTCGGACCTCAGCCAGGTGAGGTCGGACCTCAGCCAGGTGAGGTCGGACCTCAGCCAGGTGAGGTCGGACCTCAGCCAGGTGAGGTCGGACCTCAGCCAGGGGAGGTCGGAGCACTGGAAGTCTTGTGTGATGAATGCCACAGGAGAGCGCAGCAGTCAGCCCTGTCGTTTATACACAACAAATAAGATCTAGAAGTCTCTCAAACAAAAGATGGACAGATGGAATATCAGAGGCAGTGCATACACCAAAGCTCGCACCTGATAAATAGAACAATGTGAATAAAAGTAAAGTAAGGGGCCTATACTCCACCTTTAGGCGTACTGTGCATGTAGGACTAAACCAGTATTGTATAAACACTATTTTATAGACCAATCGGCATTCGCTGGGTGATGTTGTCAGTACAACACCGGTGGCTTTACTTCCCAGGACTTTACCTGTACCCCATTTAAGGCTAAGTCGACCTGGGAAGCTAGGTCAACCCGGGAGCCAAGGTCATTTTAAAATTTAAAAAAAAAAGTCATGATCCGTTAAGACCTGAACCCACGACTTAGTACAGGATATTAATTTAAACAAATTTAAAAAAAAAAGGTAGTTTTTTTTTTTACAAAATGGCAGACATATAAGCATCTCATTATCATCTCATTTTGATCCTGTGGAACCTTGCATTGTTGAGGTGAAGTGTAATTTATAGGAAAGGGCCCATTTTTGCGTTTCGTAAATGGGGTATCACAGGGAATCCGTACTTCCCTCGCCCATTGCTTGCATGGTGTCTTCATCATTGGTGACAGACTGGACTGTACATCATTGTTTGCTGTGGTGTACTGTCTGCTGACATCGGTCAAATCATTTCTCTGCTGTCTTCTTATGTTAACCAAAAATACTTTTACTTCCTGTTTTCCTTCGGATATAATCGTTTCTGATCTGATCTCGTCTTGTTATAACGAGAGCCCGTCACAGGAACTCGTTTCAGTTGTAATTTTTCTTTTACTTTTTTTTTCTTTTTCTGTCAGTGTCCAGGTCTGTCATTGAAGGTTGGCTACGGTGTACTACAACTGTCTCTGGAAATATTACTTGGTAAGGCCTTAGTCTCTTTGACGGTGCCACTCTCGTAACATTGTCCGAAAAAAAAAAAAAAGAGAGAACGGCCGTCATCTGTCCATCGTGGGAATAGAACCCTAGTAATCGGGGATCGTAGAATTCTCAACCGCAACTTCTAAGCCACATAGCCACATGGAGTTTTATATCATGCCCCGAAAGATGGTCGCCTCAGTTTAAAACGAGCGTCACAAAAGTTCGAAACTACACCACGAGTAGCAAGCAGTTCCCCCGAAATAAAGAGCTTAGAAGAAAGCACACAACGAGGAACTGTCGAGTTTTTTCACCCTCTAGCCGAGGGGCAACAACAAGAATCAATCACAGATTGCCCCTCCATCATTCTGGGCCACGTCGAGACAAGGACCTAGATGATTCACGTTAACCTACTCTAGACTGTCCCATTTATAGCTAGGAGTGAGTACTTCATGGTCGTCGGCACTGATTGAGCTCTGATTGTGTGGAACACGAAATTCGACCTCAAGTTTGGTCTGAAATTTGCGCAATAAACCAGAGGATGAGTGCTCGTCTGGCTCAACAGCATGCCCAGTGCATAAACGGCGGGGTTTGAAAAGAACCATATTAATGAGAATAAAAAAAGAACTGAAAAAACAACTGATGGATTTATATGAAGCAGACCGGCTCTCATGGATGTTATAGGAAGAAGGAACGTTTAAGATGTACGTTGGCACATTTGCGTTGAGAGAAATGAAGAGGGACATTAATTAAAAAAAAAACGGTAGACGCATAATTATTTTGCTGTAAACCGACAGATTGTTGTTATCTGGTATAACTATTGACCGGGTGATGAAAAAACTGTTCCGTTGGACGCACGGGCAATGACTGAGTGGATAAAACACAAGTGGAAAAGACTGATTCTGTAGACAACACTGTTCTGCTAAGTAAGAACAGCAATGACAGTCGGGTGCTTGAGTAAATCTCATCCACGATATACAAGTGATTGTAAAGGATATTATGTAATGGAAGCAAAGACTGTGAACCCTTTGTGACAACAGGTATTTATGAATGCATGTAAACCGACAAATAGGCTGACGTGTGGGTGGGATGATGAGGGACAGGCAGATAGATAGCCAGAAAGGCAAACACAAACAGCGAAACGTACGAACAGAGACAACCAGCAAGTCAGCAGTATCAGCTGATCATAAAATGATGAATGGCAATGCTGAAACCTTGGACAAGGCTGATGTTCAACGCTCAGGGGAGAGGCGAGGCCGAAATACAATCAGACAGTTACTGGTGAAATCGTCGGCTCTGTGGCTAAGTCGATGCGAACGCTCCGTAATGCCGGGATGCCGGGTTCGATCCCAGCTGCGGGCCATGCGCCTTGCATTGGTTTCGACAGTGGTACCAAGAAAGCCGACCGTCCAGGGGCAATGGCAAACTACTGGACGTAAATTTGCCTAGAAAAACCACACAACCGCTAGGGGCTGTTGGGGTTGGTTTTGGAACGTCCTGTAAAGGATACGCAACTAACTTTATAATTGGTGCAATCGGAATTAGTACTCTTCGTTTGCTGCTGAAGATGGGGACAGAGCACTTATAGGAGTGCCCCGAACGCTATGAGGTAGATTCCCAATTCAACATTTAACAATGAACAAGGAATAGGCAGACGGGAGAGTTCATTGTTGTTCCTGCCTGAGCCCTGTGGTCATATATCTATGTTGTTATCTTTGTCTTTTCATAGAGCTTCTGCTTTGTGAGACTTGCCAGGTTTTAGAGTTTTTCTTGTCTTTACATTATTGCAGACGTTAGCATAGCATTTTACTATGTACTGTTATCATGTTCTCTTAAAATCGGATAATTTTCAGTTATTGAGAAATAGCCAGGTTTAAATTCTTTACTGTTGTAAATTATGTTCAATATATTAGGACTTTATGACATTCTGAATTTCTGTCTTGTTGATACCAATTACATAAAATCTTGTTATGATGGTACCTCTGTAATATTAACTTTTGTTTTGGTTAAAGGTCAGTTATGGTTTTGAACAGTCATATTTTGAATATATTGACCACTTAGCTTTGTAATACCACTTTCAGAGTAATGAAACCTTTCACAAGATAAAATGGACTCCATAGAACGTCAAGATCAAACCAAAAAAAACAAAAAGACAGCTTTTATTTAATTGAGAAATACAATGTTGTATTTTTATAAAATGTAAAAATATTTGATATTGTCTGAACATACTAGCGCTATTTTAATTACCTTTTGCAAATCATCATCGTCAAGTGCCTTGCCAGCTGGCGTAGGCGTTTATGTGTCGCCACAGATCTCGGTCTTTGGTGTTCTGGATCAATTCTACTGATGATATTTCCTCATGCCACTGTCTCAAGCCATCAACCATAATTTCTCTTGGTCTGCCTCTGCCTCTTCTACCAGTGATCTTTCCAGCCGTCACAATATTTTCCAGTGCTCCTTTTCTCATTACATGACCAAAGAATTTTGTTTGTCTCCTTCTCGTTGTTGTATTTAATTTTATACATTCATTGGCCATTTCCATGCATTCAATATTGGTTATTCTGGCAGTCCAGTGTATTCTTAGCAATCTTCGCAAGAACCACATCTCAGTTGCCTCCAGACTCTTCTTAATTTGTTTGCTCACTTTCCAAGAATCACTGCCATACAACAGAGCTGATGTTTAATAAAAAGGTAAAAAAGGTTAAGTCGGAAGATGTGAACCAGCTTCATTGCACACGGTTATAAACCATAAGTGCTCTGCCACCAGTACGGACAGCTGATAAGAATTGTCCGCCGTCCGCCCGTAACTCTGTAGCTACAGCGACGTTCCTCCATTTACCACAGAGTGTCAACTCTGGTACCCATTTCCTAGAGACTGGGTAAACCCCGGGAACCGCCCGACCGTGGCTGCAGCGAGTCGCAACTGGATTTGAAAGCGAGCCACTTATCAACTGCGCCAACGCGGCTACACGTTTGATGTTTAATGAGTATGATTTATGACAAACAAATACTTTCCATCTTTTTATTCTTCTTCTTCGCGTTCACCAGCTGTAAACTCCAGCGGAAAGTTCTGGTACTCCGTGCTCTTCTGGACTGCAGTCCTGTTTCAGAACCTGAGTGTTGCGTGTGTATCCGTTTTACAGATCTGACTCATTGGTAGGCAGACTGCTGGTTCATTGCCTCTCAGGCAGATGCACTCCGACTTCAAAGGAAGCTCCCAATTAGTCGACTCTTACGACATGCTTTTGGGTAGGCAGTGTGTCTATTTTTATTTTTCCTATAACGGGGCCGCGGAACCCAAACAGGGTAGATCCTTTTCTCCCCCGTGTGGGTTCCGGGGCCCCATTGTCGGGAAAACAAGAATAGACACACTGCCTCCCCAAAAGCATGTCGTAAGAGTCGACTAATTGGGGAGCTTCCTTTGAAGTCAGAGTGCATCTGCCGGAGAGGCAAGGAACCAACAGTCTGTATTCAAAAGAATGAGATCTGTAAAACTGATGCACATGCAACACTCAGGTTCTGGAACAGGACTGCAGTTCAGTAGTGGACGAGCAACCAGAATTTTCCGCCAGAGTATAGAGCTGGTGAACGCGAAGAAGAATAAGAAGAAGATCCTTTCCTCAAAAGCAGCCTTTGCGTGGCTGATTATGCTTTTAATTTCTGTCACAAATTACAATTTACCTATCTATTGCAAATGCTAAGAAACATAACTTGCATATTCAAAACAATGTTTTCCAGTTTTGAATTTCAATAATGCGTACAAGTACAATATATTGTAAAGTGTATTGCCTGCCATTTTTCGTTGTACTTTCCACGGTATTTTCAACTCTGATGTTGTCTCACCTTTAACATTTGCAAGTCAAAGCTGGAGAACCACCAGAAGACATTGAACGAAAGTTTAATGCATTTGAAAACAAATATTTGAGGGAAATGGTGAAGATAACATGGGATGAATTCAAAAGGAGTGAAAAAATAAGAGAATGTCTGCGCAGCTACTAGTATCAACACTTATAAGACAGAGAAGAATCACAAAACAGGCTTTAAAATGGGAAATAAAAAAAAATTAATTAGGCGAGGACTCCCCCAAGGAAAAAAAAAACCCCAATAGACAAACGTCGATGAAAGAGGCAAAAGCTGCTTGAATGGATTCATCCTTGATTTAAACAAACTTTAGTCTCCCCAAGCAAAGTAGGTCACGATCCATTGATGACTTTCTTTGGACTGGTATACTTTGCTGGAGGTTACGGGTTTTGGTGTGTGTGTGTGTGGATTGTCTTGCATTTACGTTTTTATTCCGAGAAAGAGAATGCACGTGACACATGATTCATTACTCGGGCTGCAGGAGTGACCAAAAGAGATAGGATCGGGAATGAGGCGCAACACCAATTCTAAATGACATACCAAGACAGAAAATCAAATGGTTTGGTCACTTAGAGACAATGCCTGGTGCAATACCAAACAAAGCAAACACCAAAAGAGCAGAAGGGCGCAGAGCACAAGGTAGACCTGGAATAATATGGAGAGATAACATCAAAACAGCTCTACAACAGCACAACGTGCCTACGGCCAAGCGACCAGAAGAAAAAGCAGAACCCTACGTATCTCTTGACATCCGGTGCGGTAAACAAGCAACTTGTTAGTCGAAGTTCTAACTACACTAGAGACTGACTGTCCCATAAAGTTGTTAGTCGAAGCTCTAGCCACACTAGAGACAGACTGTCCCATAACTGCTCCGATCCAGTGTCACTGGAGATCACACACAATGTCCTGTACTGTCCCAGTTTAGAAACTAGATGAAAAACTTGTCAGTCTCAGTAACATCTTGAAGCTTGCACAAGCAAAGTAAAAATGCATATGACAGCTGTCAGATGTTTCAATACTAATGGTCCCACACTAGAATTATTTCTTTGTACGGTTAGTCACGAGGATTGGTATTACACTCTCTCTCTCTCTCTCTCTCTCTCTCTCTCTCTCTCTCTCTCTCTCACACAAGAAAAAGAAAAAAGAAGTGAAGACGAGAAAAAGAAGAGGAAGAATAGAAGAAGGAGAAGAAAGAGAAGAAGAATAAACAACAGAGGACTTGGCAAAAAGCTTTGTATGCTATTATGTCTTAACAGGAACTGTTATCGAATGAAATTATATGTAAACTTCACGGCTCTCCTAGGGTAATAAAATATTCGGTGACAATGATGACAAATAAGTTTATAAGTTAAATGAAATGAGAAAGAAACCCATATTTAGCAACATAATCTAGAATTCTTTCCACTGATTTTTTTTTTTTTTTTTTTTTTTTTTTAACGTATCCAGAAACCATGAGTTGTAAACCCTTTGGCTCGGTACTATGGATATCGCAACCCTTCGGCATTGATTCCATTATAGGTACCGTTAATCTGGGAGAAATGTGGCTTTTCTGCCTACCCCCGGGAGTGAACCCGGACCACAAGACTGATTTAACAGTTCTGTATAGTCACTTCCTGATCCAACATCACAGCCAATGAAAAAGGCTGTTTCAAACATGTTCGTGTGGAAGGAGTAATTTGCTACTGTAGGATATCTTTGATAACTATTTTCATTTCAAGCAGGTTGTGAAATTGACAAATCAAGATAAAAGATTGTCTGTAGCTAGTCATCAGACATTACAGACACAGCGGAATTCAAATTATCTACTGTCAGTTGATGTGCTCAGACACCAAGTCTGTCCGTCAAAAAAAAAAAAAAAATGACAGTAGGCGGTGAGTGGAACACAGACAATAAAGTCGATTACCGATCACGTGACTCCCTCAAGCACATAGAAAGTTACAGGCAAGACTGCCAGTGGGAAATATTATTTATTTTAATTGTCAGGTTAACGTATCCAGGATTGACCGCACGCCCAAGCTTAGATTAGATTGGAGCAGCGTCTTCAGTGGCAAATAACATGTCTGTCAAGTTTGTGGTTTGCATGGCAAAATGAAAAGGACATGATCCTGTTTGATCTGTACTTAGCTTTGTGATAGGAATCTGGTATCTGTCTGATTAGCTGTCAATTTACTTATGTCTTTATTTTGCCAATTACTGCTTGTACCGCTAGGAGTCGCAGTTCATCAGGCGATTGGCAGCCGAACCAGCAGCAGTTGAACGCTCTTGCTGCTGGCATCGTTTGTGTAATTCTCCTTTGTTTCTCCCAAAATTTGAGTTCTTGTGACCACGTCGTTTCTTACTCGATATCTTCTAGTTTTACTTACAGCAATTCTCAAACATCACATCTCACAATGTCGATATACGAGGTAACTTAAAAGCGTACCAAGAATTGGTGTACTGTCTAGAAATAAAGGGCTAAAACTGTCTTCAATAAGATGCGCACGTAACTGGCAGCTAGAGAGAGTTAAACAACACACTAAAAATGAGAGTCGTCAAATGTTAAATATATTCAATCCTGCTTTATGGTGCAGATACTTGGACAATGAACAAGCAACTAAAACATCTAAATGAATCTTTGGAGATGTGAGTATACAGAAGAATATGTCATGTTTCTTGAAAACAAAAACAGTCCAATACAAAGTTTCTGGAAAGACTACATATAAAAAGAGAACTACTGTTAAAAAAAAAAAAAACTGACATACTTTCGACACATTAAAAGAAAAAAGAACACAATACTGGAGGGAAAAGTTGAAATCATGACAGCAGGAGGTGGGCAACGATACAAGTGAAAGGGTAACATTAAAAGATAGGCAGACAGCAGCTGGAGAGAGTGTACAGCCAGGACAAGAGAGAGAAAGTGTTGGAGATCCAGTACAGCCAACCTTCACTGTGGAGACGGCACCTGACTGATTGATGAGAAATAAGTAACAATGCAGTTATCTATTTTTCCTTTAAAATAGTTCACTTAGGCAACTACACACTTAAGCCAATGTTCAAACAGTTGTTGGAAACATTCCTGGAACCTATTCTTTGCCAGTTCTTTCAGCTGCTTTGTCGCATTGTTATAATGTCCCCAGCATCTATGACTCGCTGCCCTTTCAGTAAAGGTTAGAGAATCGAATCATTGCATCGGGTTTGATCCCATAGAGCTCAGTTTCTCTCTGCAGAACAGCTAGCTGCCTGCCGAGAGCGCCGCATAGAGCACGACCTCCGTAGCTCCGGCGACGATCCTCAGGGATCTTCATACAAATTCAACTGGAACTAAACGGCGCCGCCGATTTTAGGGGAGAGAATTGACAGAGAAAAAGCCATCGCCAAATCAGGATAACACTGTGGCAACTTTCAACTAAGGCTATTTTCTGGACACTCAAGTCTTCTGTCAGCACGAACAATAATCCTAACATGCTCAATGTTTTCATTGTTTATCGCGGTAAGCGGCTGCCCACTATGATTGCTATCATAAACACTGACACGGCAGCAGTGACTCTCTCTAACTCAGTCTCTTGACTCAGGTCATTTGCAGACTTCTCTGATGCCCACCGACTGGCGTTTCAACAAGATGAATCAGGGAAAAAGACGAACGCACAGCTGATGCTGATGTCAATGTTTGTTTGTTCACATAGCTGTCTCTGAGCAAGTAGACACTGAGATGATGGTCCAGGGACCGCAACTCCACAACTGCTCGCCAAACATGTACATATCAGTAAACTGTATCCAGCCAGAAAAAACACACGAACAGTCCCACGGCGATAGCTTGATTATAACAATCTTTCACGCTGAACAAACACACCCCGACCAGAATTGTCCAAGGGAACGGTAGCCAGGTTTTGTTTAAAAGACGAGCTAGCAGTCAAATCTGCTTCAGACATCCACTACTAACTTGATTAATTCATCAGCATCACAGACACACCGTTCTTGCAAATTAAAACAAGACTGATCCTTCTCGATCATTATTTGACTTTAGTAATCTTTCTATGGTCAAGTCAATGCGAACGCTTGGTAATGCCGAAGGTGCCGGGTTCGATCTCAGCTGCGGCCATGCGCCTTGAGTTGGTTTCGACAGTGGTATCAGGGGGCCGACCGTAGAAGAAGCAATGGCAAACTACTGGATGTAAATCTGCCTAGAGAAACCACACAACAGCCAGGCGCTACTGGGGTTGATTGTGCAACGTCCTGTAAAGGATACGCAGCTAAACAAAGAAAAGGAGAATCTTTTATTCCCCCCAGCCTCTTCCCCCATGTTTCTCGAACATTCAAATTCACTCGCGTAATTCCCTATTAATTTATTATTATCTGCTCGCTTGCATTGCATTAAAACGTGTAACTCGTTCGTCATTTTGCCAGTTCATCGGAACTAAAGTACATAATTTATGTTCATTATCTAACCTAATTATTTCTTTTTCTTCTTCTCGTTCACCGGCTGTAAACTCCGGCGAAAAGTTCTGGTTGTTCGTCCACTTCTGGACTGCAGTCCTGTTCCAGAACCTGAGTGTTGCGTGTGCATCCGTTTGACAGATCTGTATACAAACTGTTGGTTCCTTGCCTCTCAGGCAGATGCACTCCGACTTCGAAGAAGGCTTCCAATTAGTCGACTCTTACGACATGCTTTTGGGGAGGCAGTGGGTCTATTCTTGTTTTCCCACAATGGGGCCCCGGAACCCACACAGGGAGCCTAATTATTAATGCAAACATTAATTATCAGGAGAAAACGACTCGTTACAAAGGCCTATGCGGAAGCGCTAATAAAACGTATGATTTCCTCATTGCGATATCATCATCATCATGTAGCAGGCCCTTCGCAAAATGTCGCTCTCACCACGGTCTGCTTGAAGAAAATTGGTCTTCTGCCAGCTCTTCCGCTTCTTATTCAATGAGTCACTTACAGCTTGTGCCCATTTTCGTATTGGTCGGCCCCTGCCCCTCCTTCCTGGTACCATGGTTTCTACTATTATTTTTTTTTACCAGTCTGCCATGGCGCTGCGGTATCATCACATGCTTTTATTAAGCTAACGTGCCGTCGCTTAAAGTGTCTTCTTTGATACAAAACACAAATTTGACATTGCTACGCTGCTCAGTCACATTGCTACGCTGCTCAGTCACATTGCTACGTTCTCAGTCACATTGCTACCCTGCTCAGTCACAATGCTACGCTGCTCAGTCACATTGCTACGCTGCTCAGTCACATTGCTACGCTGCTCAGTCACATTGCTACGCTGCTCAGTCACATTGCTACGCTGCTCAGTCACATTGCTACGCTGCTCAGTCACATTGCTACGCTACTCAGTCACATTGCTAGGCTGCTCAGTCACATTGCTACGCTGCTCAGTCACATTGCTACGCTGCTCAGTCACATTGCTACGCTGCTCAGTCACATTGCTACGCTACTCAGTCACATTGCTACGCTGCTCAGTCACATTGCTACGCTGCTCAGTCACATTGCTACGCTGCTCAGTCACATTGCTACGCTGCTCAGTCACATTGCTACGCTGCTCAGTCACATTGCTACGCTGCTCAGTCATATTGCTACGCTGCTCAGTCATATTGCCACGCTGCTCAGTCACATTGCCACGCTGCTCAGTCACATTGCCACGCTGCTCAGTCACATTGCTACGCTGCTCAGTCACATTGCTACGCTGCTCAGTCATATTGCTACGCTGCTCAGTCACATTGCTACGCTGCTCAGTCACATTGCTACGCTGCTCAGTCACATTGCTACGCTGCTCAGTCATATTGCTACGCTGCTCAGTCATATTGCTACGCTGCTCAGTCATATTGCTACGCTGCTCAGTCACATTGCTACGCTGCTCAGTCACATTGCTACGCTGCTCAGTCACATTGCTACGCTGCTCAGTCATATTGCTACGCTGCTCAGTCATATTGCTACGCTGCT
>CAJHNH020002671.1:25000-72500 GCA_905116865.2 Candidula unifasciata | reverse complement strand
TCCCTCTGTCTGGCTCCAGCAGGACACATCCGTATCTTACCCGTCCGGATTCAGTGACGTCACCGCTGGTACTCAAGGGGAGAACATCTGTGGCCAGGTATCCGTGAATAGTATCATTGAGCTCCCCTGGTGTGCAGGTGATGGAGTCGTCCTGGGCCGTCCACCAGTGGTCGCTGTAGGTCCCTAGTATAATCCATTGATGTTTAGGACCGTACATTGAGTTCTGACGAGCCTGTCTTGAACGATATAAAAAAAATTCTGTGAGAAGAGTATGATGGGAATGGAGGAGGAGGGCTGAAGAAGAGACTAAAGGCGAGATTGTCTTTATGAGTTGTCTCTTTCAGTTCCAGTCGTTTCAAAGTAGAAACCATACCGTGGGGAGTACCCGAAAAAGTTCAAAATTATAGGGGTGTTAGAATCTGAAATGAGCACCGATTAACACTTACCCTAGCCCTACTTTCACAGCTCTCAATAAAAATACACCATGTAATACACCCCTACTCTCGTCTGCCTTTCTATCCCCCAATGGAGCATAGGCCCTCAACCAACTCACGCCAAGTCGTTCTATCCTTCGCTATCGCATTCAGCTCCCCCCTTGTCCTCCCTATTTTTTCCACTTTACTCTCTAGCTCCCTTGAGCGTGTGTTGTTTCGTCTTCCTTTATTTCTGTGCCCCTGTGGTTCCAGTGCAAAGACATTCCAGTTATATTTTTCTCAGGTTTTCTAATCATGTATTCTATTTACCACCAGCATATTTTCTTCACCTCTTGGTCCACTAGAACTTGATTAGATCTCTCCAAAAGCTCCAAATTAGTGATTCTATCATACCATTTAATCTCTTCTATTCTGCGCCGGCACCAGGTAATGAATGTTTGTAGTTTGTAAGTAATTGCCTTAGATGTTCTCCATGATTAAAAATTTTAAGTTTCAAATCCACTGGAACTTGATTAGTTCTTTCCCAAACCCCACTGGAACTTCATTAGAACTCTCGCTATTCTGCACAGGCAACAATTAAAAATTTTAAGTTCACTGGAACTCGATTAGTTCTCTACCTATTCTGCGTAGGCACCAGGTAATGAATGTCTGTAGTTTGTAGGTAATTGCCTTAGTTGTTCTCCATGATAAAAAATTTCAAGTTTTCAGTCCACTGGAACTTGATTAGTTCTCTCCCAAAGCCCTCTGGAACTTGATTAGATCTCTCGCTATTCTGCACTGGCAACAATTTAAAGTTTTAAGTTCACTGGAACTCGATTAGTTCTCTACCTATTCTGCGTAGGCACCAGGTAATGAATGTCTGTAGTTTGTAGGTAATTGCCTTAGTTGTTCTCCATGATAAAAAATTTCAAGTTTTCAGTCCACTGGAACTTGATTAGATCTAAATCCTTCTATTCTGCACAGGCACCAGTTAACGAATGTTTATAGTTTGTAAGTAATTGCCTTCATTGTTCCCCGTGATTCCGCTCCGTACAAAAGTACTGATTTGACACTAGAAATACACATTTTAAGTTTAGTATTAATTTTAATTGATGTTGAACCTCCACAAATTCCCCAGTGCTATGAAAGCTCCTCTTGTCTTTTGTATTCGTATTTTGTTTCTCTCTGTCAGTTCCCCCATCCTTATCTATGTTACTGCCCAAAAAGTTGAACGACTCTAAGTCTTAAAGTCGGATACCATTATCTGTGTCCTTCCCTTAGGGACTTTCAGACCTAACTGTTATGATCTCGCATCAAGTATATTAAATTTTTTACCTTACTGACGGCTGTTAATGTTGACACTTGTTTTTACAGGACCAGTGTTTTTTTAAACACAACACTGCTCCTGTAAAATATACTGTCACATTCACCAGTCATCAGTAACTTCATTATCGTCACCACCATGCCACAGATATCCTCATCGTCACCATCTTTACATCAAGAGAGAACCGGGAAGGCTAACCTGGTCAACAAATACCCCAGAAGTCAGACGCGTCGGCCGAAAGGCGCAAATATCGCAGCCATGCTGTAAACAAGCACAAAGTAATTACATGTTCGGATGAACTCAGAAGAAGAACACGAATTTGATTAAGATCACCATTCGTATAAGTAGTGTCCACAGCGTTTACAATGTTATGCATAATAAAGCATACACGCAATATCAACACAAACAAAAGGCAACATGTGTATTTAACACTTACAATACTAAATACAATTGGCAACAAATGTAAACAGACATACGTAACAATCAATAGACGTATTTAAAAACAATTTAACCACAAAAATACGGACTTCATTGCACCAGGTTTGATCCCATGCGGCTCGGGAAATCTTGGCAGAAATGAAGCTGCCGGTCGACAGCATCGCACTAAGCACAAACTCCCGAGCTCCAGCGACGATCCCCGGGAATCTCTTGAAATTTTAACTCGGGGCACAAACGACGTTCTCTGTGAAAGGAACCAACGACCGGCACAAGGCGATGTAAACGGGCTATTCACTTAACTTTGGAGATTTAATGTGCAGAATTCGAAAGAAACTTGACCGATTCCTTTAGATTCAGACAAACGGGTCTAATACTATTACTGCAGATACAGATTACAAAAACATGGTAGAGAATGTTTGTAATCCCCACATGGCCACAACGATGAAATAAATATGGAACTGCCTCGATACTAAACTAGCCAATGTGTTATCTATACACGCTGGACTATAGGTTACCACGTAATAGGACTGTGTGGTAACCTAATATAACTCGACCATATGGCTCTACTGTTGAACTAGGTTTCCAGGATTTGAGACTGTTTGATTTCTATTCTTGAGAGATCATCTGCATAATGTAAATCTGGAGGGGAAAACTAAAAATAATTTTTTTTTTTAAAGTAAAAAAATATTTCTTTCTACTAAGTTAGCTAGCTTATCAGTGAGAATTCTAAGCCAATGTAGAGAATGAAACCACACCTCCTATAGATTATAAAACAAGAGCGCATATAGATTATATATAAAACAACAGCCCATGTAGATTATAAACAACAGAACATATAGATTATAAAACAAGAGCGCATATAGATTATATATAACACAAAGCCCATGTAGATTATAAACAACAGAACATATAGATTATAAAAAAAGAGCGCAAATAGATTATATATAACACAACAGCCCATGTAGATTATAAACAACAGAACATATAGATTATAAAACAAGAGCGCATATAGATTATTTATAACACAACAGCTCATGTAGATTATAAACAACAGAACATATAGATTATAAAACAAGAGCGCATATAGATTATATATAAAACAACAGCCCATGTAGATTATAAACAACAGAACATATAGATTATAAAACAAGAGCGCATATAGATTATATATAACACAACAGCCCATGTAGATTATAAACAACAGAACATATAGATTATAAGACAAAAAAGTTTTTTTTAAAAGGTGAAAAAAAGGACCCTTTCCTATACCTTCAGGCGTATTGGGTATATAGGGTTAGACCTATACACACCAAAGGGCACTTGGTGGGTGATGTTGTTGGCATCAAGCCGGCCACCTTTACTTCCTAGGACTCTAACTAGTACCCACTTAAGGCCGGGTCGACCTAGGAGCCAAAACGCAACAGAACATATAGATTATAACACAACAGCCCATACAGATTATAACACAAGATCCCATATAGATTATAACACAACATCCCTTATAAATTAGAAAACAACAGCTCATAAATATAATAAAACAACAGCCCATTTAGATAATTAAACAACAGCCCATATAGATAGAGATTTTAAGACAATATCACATGTACATTATATACCATAATTAGTGGAACAGCATCCAATACAGAATATAAAACAACAGCCCTTATTGAATACAAAACAACATTCCAAACAGATTACAAAATAAAGACCATATACATTTAAAGAGTATATACAAAATCCTCCTGTATGTCGGATTGAAATAACTTTGCAGTGAAAGGCTACATCACATACAGATTATGAAGATAATCTTAGACACACCAAAGAGGTGTTACAAAACTTTGCGACAATAAACATTACTGCATGATATGGGAGAATGTAGATGGGAGAATGTAAGTGGTTTCCGCCAGTACAACAACGCTGAAATCAACAGAAGCTGTCTGGATACTGTTGGAGCCTAGCAGTGAGGCTGCATCTTTTTTAGATTACAAACTAATCCAAGACCAATTACAAAGGATTACCAAAGTTAGTGACAATAAACATAATTATATCCACCATTATCAGCACGCAGGGAAGAATGTTTGCTGTTCCCACCAGCGATAAAATCAAATAAACGCAACTGTCTGGGTAAGTCAGATTGAAGCAGTCTAGCAGGAAGACAGTGCGAGCCAATATCAGAACAGTTCACACATCTCCGGCCCCAGGCTAGTCTTAGTTCTTAACACCAAAAGGGTTGTACTGTAGTTGGAAGACTAGATCGTGTTAGACAGAGATAAACTAATTAAGGCTTCCTTGAGGCAAATGATTACTACAGGCTTAAAAGACCAACGGGGAAACATATCAGAAAGAGAAGAAGGTAGCTGTGGAAAGCAGATACGTGTAGGCAGTTCTTTCTGCAACTCGTTCTTGTTGTATTCTCGTGGAGACTAGTGTCAGGTCATTTCCTTATGCTTTCCTCCCATTTGTAACCATGACTATCTCTTGCTTGCCTGATTTAAAGATAATCCCAGCAACGTTTTTAAAAGCTAGTTAGGTGTGGCTCCGTGACTTAGTGGTTAGGGAATGCGGTTAATAATTGCAGGATTCTGGAGTACTAAGGCTCGTTCCCCGCAGATAGTTTTAACAAAAAACCATTCTCGTGGATTTCAGACAATTGTACGAGAATCACGCCATGGAAGAGTTTGAAATTCTCAGAATGTAATATTTTCCAAGATAACAATGGTACACTCTGGCCAATCTTCATTGTGGAGACGGCACCAAATACCTTTACCTTTTTCAAATAGCTGAAAATATAAGAAGCAGAAGGACTAAAAAGACTTTTCACTGTGGCCGTTTAACGTTGGTCTTCCTTCAGTGCTGCTATGTATTTTAAACTAATATATATATATATACATTCATATTCTTTGTATATTTAGCTCTTCCACTAATGTAGTATTTTAGAAAGAAATTGAGGAATATCTTTTTGCTGTGAGTATCTAGCATGGACTTTCCTTCCGATTATTAATTATTAAAGTATTCTCGAAGTATTTATATTCCATTACCTGAAAACGTCAATTTATGTTTTTTAACTAGAGAAAAAGATTGGTAAATTTTAACAAGCTGAAATACTTACTGAAGAATCTTTCCGTTAACTGTACATTTTTCCTTTCAGGGCTTTCATGTCCATTTTTTATTATCATAGATTTTTTTCTTAATAGTTTTTTTTTTAACGAGTATATCGAATGATTCTCTGAATAATTCACTCTTCTGTTATTCTTTTATATTGGAAAAGTTGTTACAAAGGGAATGACATATTGGATTCCCATCACAGCTAGGAGCAGTGCGAGAAACACGCATTTCCGGTGCAATGATCTGTATCCGGTGTGGCCATATTTGGTTGGTTGCTAATGCGGAAAGCACCGAGCTTTCCAGAAAACAACTAGGTTATAAAGCGTGTGGTGGATACTAAACAAAGAAACTAATTCCGACTCAGCACAAAGGGACAACATTTGATTTTAAATTTCTTAACAATTTTGAAATACATAACAGCGTTTATAAATTATTTTTTAAGTCTTTTACACGTGTCACTGAATCGTGAAAGCCACTGTGAACATTAATGGTGTAACATCGCGTAGGATTTTAATCAAAAATGGAGTGAGACAAGGATGTTTCATTGCCCTAATTTCTCTGCAATATACTTTTCGTTCATGTAACTGGCTGGTAGGAGAATGTTGCTAGCTTGTTAATAATTTTGGTTTGGCTACTCTTGCGAACTCAACCTGGTTGGTTTGCAGATCGGAACTCCCCGAAGCAGCTAGTGCTTTAAAAGGTTGATATTAGACCCAGTGCTGGGGAAACAGGCTCTCATTGGCTATTGGGTCTGCAGCGGTGAGACAAAAAAACATGTAGTCCTGACTTTTCGTTTCAAGACCGTACAGGGTTCTTTGTGCAGCGAAGGTTCAGTGGGACTCAGTCGGGAGACTGATTGGCTCATTGGTTTCATGTTATGGTTGTCCTTTCAGTAGACAAATGTGTTAGATCCAGATTTCCATTATGCATCCTTGCTCGGAGATTCTGATAGTAGCTAGAGAAGGCAACCTCTCGTCTTTAAAAAAAAAAAAAAAGGATTGATAAGCAAATGGTCAGTTTGAACACGTTGTTAATTGTTAATGTTTTGTTATCCGCAAGGCACGCCAGTCTGGTATTTGGGAAAATAAACAGATGTTGAATGTGATGATTAAATTCCATTTGCTTAAATCAGAATTTAGGTTATAGTTCGTGCACGTAGTCTGGCTAGACACTGCATGTCGTAATATTGTGTAATTAACTATTCACATATTCATCGGTTGAGCCATTAATAATATTTCATGGTTCCTGCACCAAAAGAACTTTGTCTTTTCTGTACTTTTCCTGTTTTAGGAGTTCAGAGAGAACTATTTATTGTCTTAACATCATTTATTTTTCCCCCTTCCTCCTTATTTTTCGCTTTTCGCTTCTCGCTAGCACAAAACTCATTCCTCTTCCAGTATGTCTTTATAAGATCAAGAGGATGGTACATTCTATCCATTTTCGATGTGATCACACGTCCCAACTCATACAGGACTGCGGATTGTGCAGGGCTCGTGTAACCGTTATGGGTACTCAGTTATAACCTCATAAGAGTTTGAACGTGCTATCGTAGATCTGTTATGTTGGTCTGCTATCGGGATTGAGATTGTTTCTTTATGTCAAGATGGTGAAATTGTTAGGTAGCATCGCGGAGGAAACGAACCCTTGAACCGACTGCAGTTGACAATGCTTCTAGACCGAAAACTAAGACCAGAAAAAAAAAAAAAAAGATACTCATCAGAGTGCTGCTCTTCTCAGATGATGCTGCAACCTTACTCAGATGTGGAACTACAATGTTTGCCTTTGCTGGTGACTGTAGGGAATTTAGAAAATTAGCAAAGGAAAGATTAACTGTCAAGGCGCTAACGATTCATACAACGAAGACCTGAAGTATGAAGAGGAATCAACATCATGGCACACGGGTAGAAACCCATAAGTGCTCCGTTCTTCTTCTAACTCAAGTCTGAGTCCGAAGAATCTCCGCGCAGTGCACGAACTTTGTTGCACCGGCGAGGATCCTGAAATACTTTCTGTGTAGATTTTTAACCAGGGGAAATTGCTAGAAGCCCACGTGAGCAGAAAAAAAAAAAAAGAATATCCCTTACCGGGGCCTGAACCCGGGACCTCCAGCACTCGAGGCGGACACCATACCTTTAGACCACAGAGCCCTCCGAAGATAGTAACCATTCTATATACATGGGATAATTAGTTAATAACCAAAATTCGCTGTGTATAATACTTGATACTAAATGGCAATGCAAGATCACAAACACTGAAGTGTTGAAAAGATTATAAATCACAACAGTTTTTCCAATGCTCGCTCAGGTTTCGAAAGTTCTAAAGCAACACACCTGGAACATATAAGACAGTAGTTACTCTAAGGACATCTGCAACAGTGATCTGCAGATGGGTAGAAGTTGCTTCTTCTACCGTGATTTCTTCTTCTTTTTCTTCGCGTTCACCGCCTGTAAACTCCGGAGGAAAGTTCTGGTTCTTCATCTATCTCTTGACCTAAGACATGTTCCAGACCCTGATTGTTGCATGCACATGCGTTTTATAGATCTGACGTAATTGTATGCAGACTGTAGGTTCCTTGCCTCTCAGGCAGATGCACTCCGACTTCGAAGGAAACCCCCAATTAGTCGACTCCACAACATGTTTCTTGCGTAGGCAGCGGGTCTATTCTAGTTTTCCCCACAGTTGGCTCCCGGAACACCCATGGGATACCGTGGTTTAAAAATGTGTTCAAGCATGGCATGCATGTTTGCATGCAGGCCGGTAGACAGGCATGCAGACTGATAGATCAGTAGATAGATGGGCCGACGGACGGACGGATGGACAGACAGACATACGGATAGACCAACGGAGGGACAGACATAAATATAAGTGAAGACAAAGTGGGTCAACTAATTATCGGCACAGTTTTACTAAGATAGAAAATGTAGACATCCTGTGATATACAAGCCCCGTTATTAATAGTAGCCAGGCGGCCGGGAAAATTGATTCTGCCCTGAAATTTTGTGTAATGTAAAATGTACCAACGTAAGCTCTTTGATGTGAATTCTCACGTTCGTATCGCAGAATTTATTATGTATTCGGCTTCAGTAGACTGAAATTTGATACTAATGGATTTAAAATTAATAGATAGTTATTCGTTTCCGTGGTCCAATGGTAATGGAATTGTTATAGAGGTAATGCACTGTAAAGTAAATATCACAGACTTATTATACCGTTTACATTATATGGTATGGGAATTGTTGCTAAGAAGAAAATTCAGCTACTGAGAAGTGATGAACAAAGTAACAGTAAAGGCTGCACTTTGAGAAACTAATTTGTAATAAATTTAATTCTATGGACATGTCCGGAGTGCAACGATGATAGCCCAACTAACTAACTAACTAACTAACTAACTAACTAACTAACTAACTAACTAACTAACTAACTAACTAACTAACTAACTAACTAACTAACTAACTAACTAACTAACTAACTAACTAACTAACTAACTAACTAACTAACTAACTAACTAACTAACTAACTAACTAACTAACTAACTAACTAACTAACTAAACTAACTAAACTAACTAGACTAAGTAAACTAACTAACTAAGTAAACTAACTAACTAACTAACTAACTAACTAACTAACTAACTAACTAACTAACTAACTAACTAACTAACTAACTAACTAACTAACTAACTAACTAACTAACTAACTAAACTAACTAAACTAACTAACTAACTAACTAACTAACTAACTAACTAACTAACTAACTAACTAACTAACTAACTAACTAACTAACTAACTAACTAACTAACTAACTAACTAACTAACTAACTAACTAACTAACTAAACTAACTAAACTAACTAAACTAGGTAAACTAACTAACTAAGTAAACTAACTAACTAACTAACTAACTAACTAACTAACTAACTAACTAACTAACTAACTAACTAACTAACTAACTAACTAACTAACTAACTAACTAACTAACTAACTAACTAACTAACTAACTAACTAACTAACTAACTAACTATATAAATTTAACTACTTGAGTATCATTTTTTTACTTGGGGGGGGGGGAGCTGGGTGGGGGTGGGGTGGGGAGGAGGGGGCGTTTTTACGTTGAAGGTTTGGTAATATTTAATGTTGAGATCCCAAGTTGAAGCTTTTCCATCTTGCGACTCGAGTACTGCTGTACGACATCGATGAGAATAGTCCTGTAATGTTGCCAGTTTAGAGACTACAAGTACAATTCAGGGGAATCCCGACTTTGCTCAATCGGTAACACGGCCAGCCCCAGCTTTTAATTCTGGAACTAGCGGTGATCAGTAAGTATGGAGACTGCCGAAAAAAGGGTGACCAACTGTGCAGTTTTCACAAGAACATTTTTTTTTAGATGTACGCTGGCCGTCCCGTCGATACCCAAAAACCGCCAGGTGTCCCGTTTAATCAAAATCTGGGAATACGTTTGTAAAGTATATTAGCTCCCAAAAAGTTCTTATAAAAATAATAATAACAATAATCCCGTAAAAATGCGTGTCGTTGGGTCACCAGTTGCTGTTGACTGTCTGGTCGAACCCCTCCACCTTTGACGGTCAGTTGCGATGGACTTTATGGTTGCATGCACAAAGCCTGTCCAGTCAGTCAAGTTCTGTATCTAAGTCTTTCTTGGTCTGCTTCCTTTCCTCTTCTTCTCTTCTGAAACCTGTAGTATTGTTTTAGAGAAGCTCTTAGATCTTATTACATGTCTATGCATGTTCATACAACAGCATTTTTCGCCATTAACTGTAGATAACGAGGTTCCTAGTTGCCACTGTGTTGGGTAATAATACACATAATTTTTTGTTGGGAAAATGGGGTTGGGGGGTTGTTTGTGTGCTTGGGATGTCCCGTTTTCAGCACAAAATGTTAGGGGATGTCCCGATTCAGAAAACCTTAAACAAACAGAGTTTTAACGACAAACAATAGAAACGATGGCTACAGGTTTTAGGGAGTTTAAGAAGAATGATCACGAGAGTGAGTGAACAATACCACGAAACTGCATGAAAGTGAAAGTAGCAAGGAAGATGACAAATGAAGAACTTCGGTTTATTCTGTCTGTGACGCTCGAGAGAGACGTGTCTTTCTGAAATCTAGCAAATGTTATGGGGAACTTAACGTGTGCAAAAAGCATATATTATCGAAGTATACCTGGCCGTATAGATGGACGACAAGATGTCAGAGAGGGTAATAGAAGGTCCTTTATGTGCCTGACTCTCTCTGCTGTAAGTAGTCATGAACGTGCCGATGCACGACAACATGTGGAAAGCTTGAGAATCAAACCCAAGATAACTGTTAGCGACAGTGGACATCTTAGAACAGCCACCACCCCCCCCCCTCCACCCGACCACCTCCGCCCCTCAAATGTGTGTGTTGTTTTCTCTTACGACAAGAAATTTATCCCTGTCGCAATTGTTGATGTGTCTTGCTATCTAAGCTAGACATAAAAAATCCGGGAAAACATAATTACACCACTTGAGATGAGATGTATTATATATACGACCGGGGGCGGGGGGGGGGGGGGGAGAGACAGTTACCATTGATGAACTGACAACAAATGTAGCAACAGTAACGGCGAATGCTTTCACAAAACATCAAAGAATCGATAGGTTTAGTCAACTGGTCTGAATGGAGTAAAAGCACCCAGAAACTAGGACGTACTACATGAGAACAGCAAGCTACAAGGCTAGGGTCCGACCAAGAAAGCGATGGGTAGAGGAAGTTAAAAAAATGCAATATGACATTAACACAAGCTAACAAGCGTTGTTTCGTGTTGTTTTGTGCAAGAGAGACTGACCAGCAGACAAACACCCGTTACACAGATCGACGCATTTGTTAATTGTTTGTTGCCAAGATTTGGACTAGGAGATATCTATCTGCCTTATTCCTACATTTGTTATACTGATTACACGATGTTTTGTGATTTTTACATTCATTGTTCAGTGTCCATCCTTCACTCTTCCTAATTGTCTGGATTGTTTTTAGTAGCGGAATATTACATGTTTAACTGTGTTATTGTGACTAGCTGTAGTCAACCATTTTCTCCTTGATAAATTATGTCCAAACGGAATGATGTTAGCTAATAATTATGAATGAGATATTTACATGTAAGAAGGCCAGAGTCATGAATCACAGAGAAAATGCTGGCCAAATGAAACCCGTGCGAATCACGGGGAAAATGTTGGCCAAATGGAACCCGTGTAAATCTGAGGACACGGAAAAGTCGTAATTGTAATGTGGGGCTAGAAGGTTATGTAATGCCTTAGAAAGAGCATGTGGGCAGTCTCGTTTAGGCCTAGGAAATGAATACATAAAGCATGGAGAGGTGTCTGTTGGATCCAGAAAGAGTTTGAGTCCGATATGTCTGCACAGTTTTTCCCAACGCCTACCTGGCCAAACAGCAACGAATGACGGAAACCCCGCCGCCAGCTGATTGTGTGTGTTTTTGCTCGGATGGAAAATAGTGGTTATCTTTCAACTGCTGTGGTAATGGAAACGTTTCATATCAAGGTATAGTTGATATTTTCGGTGAGTTAGGATAGATATGAGTGACTGTGTTGTACCGTAACATGTACTGGCTTAAGAAACAGCGAGTGAACAAATAAAGAGTGACACCACATTGTATCGTTAACCGTCGTTCATGCTTACTCGTGTTTGACTGTCGGCGCATGAATGGGAGCGTGCAGTGACTGGAACCAAAGAAGAAATGAACAGAGTTATTGCATTAGCATAGGAGACTATCTAGTCTGGGGGCCTAATTGTAGTTAGGAAGTCAGGCCAAGTTGCGCCTAGGAATATTTGATGTTCTGTAATGTCATAATTTGAGCTGCCTCACCCCTGAAGTTGGTTGGATGTTAACTGGAGCCGCGGCATTCCACCTAGTCCATTGCGAGCCAACATCTCAACATTTAAACTACTTCGGAGTGCCATTTGGTTGAGTTAGGGAAACCCCCACCAAGGCATGTGAGACTAGCAGTATGTGACATTCCTATAGTCCAGGCCGTGTGGTGTTGGTAGTCATGTCTATCTACAACCTTCTGTCTTCTGCCTTCTTCTTATAGTCTATGATGTGTGGTGTTGGTAGTCATGTCTATCTACAACCTTCTGTCTTCTGTCTTCTTCTTATAGTCCATGATGTGTGGTGTTGGTAGTCATGTCTATCCACAACTTTCTGTCTCGTGCACTTTTAATCTGTTCTGACACAGACAATGTGTAAAATATTATATATTATAATAAGTGTCTTTATACATAGTTCGGTCATCTTGATTAGCTTCTTTAGTAATACAAAGCCTCTTTATCTTCTTCTTCCTCAGCATTCGAGCCCTTGAGGTTCGCTGCTGCAGATATCACCCGCCTCCATTCATCCCTATGGTTGGCCTTCTCTTTCCAGTATGTGACACCAAGTGTGTGCAGGTCTTTCTGGACGTTTCTTCTCATCGCCTTCTTGATCTGCCGCGTGTTCTACATCCATTCAGCTCCCTTGTGTATACACCTCTGTAAATCTCTGTAATCTGACATTCTCTCAATATGCCCCAGCGCTTAGACCCGATTATACCAACAAACCCACTCCCGGTTCCTTTGACAGCCAAGTAAAAGTAAAGTAATGGAACCTTTCCCACGCTTTTCATGCGTATTGGGTATATAGGGCTAGACCTATATTTTATAGACCAACGGCATAAGATGGGTGATATGGTCAGCATCTCGCCGGCAGCCTTGACTTTTCAGGACTGCACACGGTATCTACTCGAGGCTGGGAGCCAGGGTCATTTTATTTTAAAGTCCGACTCCTCCAGGGAGTGAACCCACGATCTTCCGTTCCGCACGCGAGCGTCTAACACGGCGACTCCCTAAACACGTGAGCTTGGCAGTGCGAGTCACCACTGCTTTGCCGTGACCAGGATTCAAACCTGGGTTGTCGCGGCCACAACGCGAAGTACTAACCACTATACGATCAAGGCATATTTCTGTGGATACCTATTAGGTAAGTACAACAAAGGACCATTTTTCAGGTCTTCAGGCGTATTGGGCATATATGTTTAGACCTATATTTCAATGATCAACGGGCTTTTGGTGGGAGATGTTTATAGCATTACGCCGACCACCTTTCATTCCCAGAACTGTACCTGGTACCCACTTAAGCCTCGGTCGACCTGGGAGGAGATGTTTTTAGCATCACGCCGACCGCCTTTCATTCCCAGAACTGTACCTGGTACCCACTTAAGCCTCGGTCGACCTGGGAGGAGATGTTTTTAGCATCACGCCGACGATCTTCCATTCCCAGAACTGTACCTGGTACCCACTTAAGCCTAGGTCGACCTAGGAGGAGATGTTTTTAGCATCACGCCGACGATCTTCCATTCCCAGAACTGTACCTGGTACCCACTTAAGCCTAGGTCGACCTGGGAGGCAAGTCATTTTGTTTTAAAAACAGTCCGGCTTCGCCAGGACCCCAACCTACGACTTTCGGATTCAGAGGCAAGTGACTGACCGCTACACCACAGCGCCTCCCTAGGTATTAAAGAAGTCCAATTTTTAGATCATTGACATAAAAGTTAAAAATTGTTCACGCCCTAACGCACTGGGCATAAAACTTGTTCACGCACTAACGCACTGTGCATAAAACTTGTTCACGCCCTAACGCACTATGCATAAAACTTGTTCACGCACTAACGCACTGTGCATAAAACTTGTTCACGCCCTAACGCACTATGCATTAAACTTGTTCACGCCCTAACGCACTGGGCATAAAACTTGTTCACGCCCTAACGCACTGTACATAAAACTTGTTCACGCTCTCACGCACTGTGCATAAAACTTGTTCACGCCCTAACGCACTGGGCATAAACTTGTTCACGCCCTAACGCACTGGGCATAAAACTTGTTCACGCCCTAACGCACTGTACATAAAACTTGTTCACGCTCTCACGCACTGTGCATAAAACTTGTTCACGCCCTAACGCACTGTACATAAAACTTGTTCACGCTCTCACGCACTGTACATAAAACCTGTTCACGTCCTAACGCACTGTACATAAAACTTGTTCACGCCCTAACGCACTGTACATAAAACTTGTTCACGCCCTAAAGCACTGTGCATAAAACTTGTTCACGCCCTAACGCACTGTGCATAGGTTAAAAGAACCACACTGTCACAGATAAATCAGGACTATCGACACCGCCACATCCATGTAAAGACAGATGGGTTGAAAAAACACTATACGTAAGTAGCGAGCCCAAAGAATAAGAAAAACCTTCATCATCATCATGTAGCAGGTCCTTTGCAGAACGTCGCTCTCATCACAGACTGCCTGTAAGAAACTCGGTCTCTCGCCATTTCTCCCGCCTCATGAACTTTCACACTCAAGGAGTCACTTATATCCTGTGCCAATCTTCGCGTCGGTCGGCACCTACCCCTCCTTCCTGGTACCATGCCTTCTGCTATAATTCTTTCCAATCCGTCGTGGCGCTTGATATGACCAAAATATTTCAGCTTTCGAGAAAGGATGCTGTTTATTAGCCAATCTTCCTTGATGTTCAGATCTTTTAAGATGTCAATATTTCTCATCTTCTTTGTCCAAGATATTCTGAGAATCTTTCTATAGCATTTCAGCTCAAAAGCCCATATTCTCTTTCTTAAGGACTGAGAGATAGTCCCCGACTTACATCCGTATGTAGCCACAGGGAAGATGCATGCTCTCAAAATTCTAATTGTTATCTCCTTGCTAGTGCTTAACCATAGACTTTTAAGGCTGTTCAATCTTTGCATTGCTATGGCCATCCTCCTTTTAATTTCTGTCAAACAGTCTCCATTGATGTTTATTACAGAGTCTAGATATTCAAAGTTTGTAACTTTTTCAATTTCTTCATTATTTATTGTTATTTTTGGGTGACAGCCAGTTTTATCTGTGGACATTATTTTAGTTTTCTTTAAATTCAAGAACAGATTTTGATCTTCACTGTGCTTTTGGACAGACAATATTAAATTTTATATTCCCTTTACGCTGTTCGAAAGGAGGACTGTGTCATCTGTGTAGCGTAGCTCCGAAATAGGGTTGCCACCAATTTTGAGCGGATCATAACTGTCACAAGTCTGGTCATTTTTGACATTTCTCATTATATTTTCTGCGTATATATTAAATAGGTATGGTGAGAGAATGCACCACTGCCTCACCCTCTTTTGCACCTCGAACCAATCCGATGTTTCACCAGCTGCTCTGATGGCTGCTTGTTGTTCATGATAAGGATTTTCAATTAAATGCACTAAATGCGCTGGAAACCCCATACCTTTCATAATAGTCCACAGTTTGTGGTGCTGTACGCGCTTTGTAATGCCGGGGTGCCGGGTTTGATCGCAGCTGCAGGCCCTGCACATGTGGTATTGAGCGTCGACCGTCCAGTAAGCAATGGCAAACTACTATTTGCCTTAAAAAACTACAATAGCTAAAAAATGCTGGGGTTTGCTCTGCAATCTACTGTAAAGGATACCCAAATAATTTTTAACATACATTATGGTAAACGGGGAGAGGGAGGGGGCAGGGAGGGCAGAACCTAAACTTAGGGCTTGGGTCCCTTCAGCCCCCTCTCCCCCCTCCCTCCCGTTAATTTGTTATGGGGAAAGAGTGTTCAGCTCTTTCTAGAAAGGAATTCCAAGTTCCTCCCCCACCCCCTGTTCTCTTGTGAAGGTGCAAGGTGGGTGCTTTGCTGGAAACAAAATTGTCATATTCAACAAGCATTCCCCGAAGGAAATGGGGGGGGGGGGGGGGGGGGGGGGGTGCCTTTAGTTTATATTTATGACCAGGTTATGTGCGCCACATAAAATGACATAGCACTGCACGCCACCAATGGCCGCGAAAAGCACTCCTGCAGCGTTGATGCGATCAAAGGAGACTGGCCCAAACACTGTCTCAACCAGTGACAAAGTCGTCTACCGACGAGCAAATATGCTAATTTATTCAAATTTTTTTTTTTTTTTTTTTACAATTTTATATGATGTATTTGCCACTTATCACATGACTATTGTCTCGCATACTCCACAGAGCCAGTTTTAACACATGGCAGTAAATCCTTGACACTTATTAGTTTTTGAGGTTTTCCAAAACAGATTAACATCATGGCACGCGGGTAGTAACCCATAAGTGCTCCGTTCCTCTTCTAACCCCAGTCTGAGTCCAAAGAAGCTCAGCACAGTGCACATGCTCTGTAGCACCGGCGAGGATCCTCAAATACTTAAATAGATTTCCAACTCTAAATTGTGCCCGGGCAGACCCGTTAGGCTACTATTTTTCGATTTCCAACAACCGTGTAAGTTTTTTTTTTTTTTTTAAAGTGCGCAACAATGCACACGGGAGTCCGATTTCATTACCCATAAACGAAGGTTATTTACTATAAGTCCAAGTCAACGTTAAAAAAAATCCCAGCCCTTATCGGGAATTGAATCTGGAACCTTTAGCACACGAGGCGGACACCCTGCCTCGAGACCACGCGGCGCCGTTAGACACTTAATAAACAAGCCACCCAATTTCGGAGGCCTCAGGGAAGGCTCAAAAATTTCCCGACCAGAGAGAACTAGTAGCCCATTAATTTTGAAAGGGGTGATGCCGTGGGCAACTTCTCGAAAACATTAGCGGCTATCATTTTAGTTAACTACTCGTTCACCGGCTGTAAACTCCAGAGGGGAGTTTTGGATAATAGTCCACCTCCGCATTTTAGTCTTGTTCCGGAACCTGAGTGTTGCGCGCACATCCGTTTTACCCACCTGACATATCTGTATGCAGACTATAGGTTCCCTGTCTCTCAGGCAGATGCACTCCGACTTCAAAGGAAATACCCAGTTAGTCGACTCTCACGACATGCTTGCTTTGGGAGGCAGTGGGTCTAATCTTAGTGGATCTCGGAACCCACGAGGAGAAGGAGTGGGAAACTAAAACATGTGGTCATCACTGGCACATTCATCATTATCAGTTCTCGTTATGCCTAGTGGCACTTGAGGCTTCAGAGAGGACTTTCCATGCTTTCCTGTCCTGTGCAATCTTCAGTGCATTTTTCCATGTCAAAGATGCCGCACTCAGGTCACTTTCCATCGTTCGTCTCCATGTTGTTTTTTGGGCGCCCCTGTTTTCTCTTTCCCTCTGGTGTCCATGTGAGAGCTGTTTTGGCAGGTATATCAGAAGTCATTCTCATAACGTGGCCAAGCCATTTCCATCTCCTTTTGGTAATCATACTGTCTAGAGTTTCTTGGTTTGTGGCTTGAAGTAGTTTAGTGTTTGAAATTGTATCTGGCCAGAAATGACTGGCACATTGGAGCAAGACAACCTGAGAAGAATTCTGTCAAACTTGTATCATGGCATGAAGGGGTGACCATGTAAACTGATACATGCCGTTGGAGATTGCAAGTTGTGAGAGGCATTATCACACATATGTCAGAAAGGCACTGTTATGCTTATTATTGTTACGCATGTATACAAGCCCTAGTTCCCTCTATGGATACTCTGCCCGCGACCCAATCATTTCTTTTCGTCCCTTGAAAAGTGGTAAAAAAAAAAAAAAAAACTGTTGTCAAAAAACAAAACAACGAAACTATCTCCGGCAGGAAAGTAATTCACGTGGCAACAAGCAATAGTTTGAGCACAGAATGCATAATTTGGATCAAGAAATGGAAAGCAAATGAACAGAATAACAGAAGCAAAGGCAATCCCTACGTAAATCCACCACACACAAACATTACTTTAGATGAAATGATGCTGAATATTGATCCGTGTTGAAATGTCTATACATAGGAGGAGAAGGACGACGACGAGGTGGAGGAGGAGGAGAAGCAGCAGCAGCAGCAGCAGCAGCAGAAGAAGAAGAAGAAGAAGAAGAAGAAGAAGAAGAAGAAGAAGAAGAAGAAGAAGAAGAAGAAGAAGAAGAAGAAGAAGAAGAAGAAGAAAAGAAGGAGATGAAGAAGAAGCAACAGCATCAGCAGGAGCCGGGGAAAGAGGAGTGTGAGGCGAGAAAAGGAGGAGGAAAAGAAGAATGAGGAGGAGGCGAAGAAGAAGAATAAATAATCATTATAATTGACAAATGCAGTTAACACTATTTGTGAAATTACAAAGAGCGTAATAATAGCTGAGGGACAATGGCAACTGCTAAGAAGCAACTTTCACAGCAGGGATACAAAAATCAACAGTAGTGACAACAGCAGGAAATAAAATAACGACAACATAATTGCCACGAACAAGAGATGAGAGAGGAAGAGGAAGAAAAACAATAATAACATTCTGCTCTTCTGAGCTCACTGTGTTCATACATTCTTCCATTCATAGAGTTTAATAACAGGTCAATGAGTCAAATATGAGTTAACTAAAGGCCTTTGCTCTTCTGGGGGACAAAGAAGAAAAAATTACAATATCAACGACTGCTATAGGAGTTAACTGAAGGCCTTTGCTCTACTGGGTGAAGAAAAAAAAAAAAAAAAACCAATATCAACCAGTGCTATAGGTGAAAATATAAAAGTAATTTAAGAGCGGATAATTTTACAGGGAAATCTTCTTCTTCTTTGTTCACTTTGTAAACTACGAAAATTTGAAAAATAAAAACATCATTATCGTCATCAGAAACCACAACAACGGCAACTGCAACAACAACACCATAAATAGCAACGATTAAAAACGTAATAAAACAAGCAGTTGGCCTGAGGCCCTAAAGGTCCAGTACGACATCAATATTAATTTAACAGACGACATCAATATTAATTTAACAGACAACATCGATATTAATTTAACAGACAACATCAATATTAATTTAACAGACAACACCAATATTAATTTAACAGACAACATCAATATTAATTTAACAGACGACATCAATATTAATTTAACAGACAACATCGATATTAATTTAACAGACAACATCAATATTAATTTAACAGACAACATCAATATTAATTTGACATACGACATCAATATTAACTTAACAGACGACATCAATGTTAATTTTACAGAAAACATTAATAATAATTTAACAGACAACATTAATATTACTTAAACAGACAACATCAGTATTAATTTAACAGACAACATCAATATTAATTTAACAGACAACACCAATATTAATTTAACAGACAACATCAATATTAATTTAACAGACAACATCAATATTAATTTAACAGACGAAATCAATATTAATTTAACAGATAACATCAATATTAAATTAACAGACAACATCAATATTAATTTAACAGACGACATCAATATTAATTTAACAGACCACATCAATATTAATTTAACAGACAACATCAATATTAATTTAACAGACGACATCAATATTAATTTAACAGACAACATCAATAATAATTTACCAGACAACATAAATATTAATTTGACAGACGACATCAATATTAACCTAACAGACGACATTAATAATAATTTAACAGACAACATTAATATTATTTAAAGAGACAACATTAATATTACTTAAACAGACAACATCAGTATTAATTTAACAGACAACATCAATATTAATTTAACAGACAACACCAATATTAATTTAACAGACAACATCAATATTAATTTAACAGACAACATCAATATTATTTTCACAGACGACATCAATAATAATTTAACAGATAACATCAATATTAAATTAACAGACGACATCAATATTAATTTAACAGACAACATCAATATTAATTTAACAGACAACATCAATATTAATTTAACAAACAACATCAATATTAATTTAACAGACACCATCAATAATAATTTGACAGACGACATCAATATTAATTTAACAAACAACATTAATATTAATTTAACAGACAACATTAATATTACCTAAACAGACAACATCAGTATTAACTCTGCCAGCGGCACTAACAGCAGCCACAAAATATAAAACAGAAGTAGATAAAAACGATAAAAACAGTTTGTGTGCTGATGAACAATGACATGACACTCACGCTGCAAAAAACCTTCCTGGCCACAGTCTCATCAAAGTTGCCTACAATAATGCGAACATCCTCGTGCTGTATCAAGGAAGAAACAAAAGACAAAGCATTATATCCCCTGTTGGCACGTGAAACATAAACAATAAACGTTGACAAATATCTCGAAAACTCACAGACATATTAACATATATTTTTGCAGGTAAGTCTTAGATTTCGCATGCAATTTTGATTTCATAATTTACAGTTACAAAGGTTCTGCTGTTTTCTTCTTCTTCTAATCCTTTCTAGCCCTCAGTGGAGCATAGGCTCCCAACCAACTCAAGTCAAGTCGTTCTATCCTTTGCTATCTCATGCACCTCTCCCCATGTCTTTCCCACTTTTTTTCTAACTCAAATCTCCAACTTCCTTCTCCATGTAAAGCCTTTCTTTTTTCCTATATCCCTGTGGGTTCCAGTGCAAAGACATTTTAGTTATATTGTTCTCAGGTTTTCTCAGTGTGAGTCCTATTCAACGCCATCGTCTTTTCTTCACCTCTTGGTCCACTGGAGCTTGCTTAGTTCTCGTCAAAAGCTCTACAATAGTGATTATATCATACCATTTAATTCCCTCTATTCTACACAGGCACCAGTTAGTGAATGTTTGTAGTTTATTAGTAATAGCCTTAGTTGTTGCTCTCCATGTTTCCGCCCCATACACAAGTACTGATTTGACGTTAGAATTGAAAATGTTAAGTTTAGTATTTCTTCCGGTGGTCAATTTCTTTGACATTTGCGGACTAATAATCTGTGTACACCTAAAAAAATAGTGTTATTTTTATATATTTATGAGTCAATTTACATTACAGCAATTTGTGAGGTTTTCACCTGACCATACAAAATAGGCACGCCTTTGTTTCTCGCACTGACTACTTCCAAAACGCGTGCAGTTTGATGTTTTGGCAATTTTCCTCCAAACCATTTACTGTAAACACGCTAAGTGTATGCTTTGAATCAGTGTCTGTTTCTTCATATATACCCCACCCCCCCCCCACACACACACACATACACACACTCACTCACCCACCCACTCACCCACCCACACACACGCGCACGCACGAGCTTGTACACACACAAACACACACACAAAAGTAGAAAACTAGAAATTGTCTACTCTATAATTATTTTACTACATCAGGACACGATTATTAACAGGTTGAATACCAAAGTAATTATTTACACCAAAGGTTTATTGAGTGACAGATTTCAAAGTTAGGTACGACATTTGAAACGGACTCTAGTGCGTAAGTGTAGTTTCTGGGGAAATGCAAAGAATAGGTAAATAATTGCCCCCATCCCTCCCCCAGGATTGCTGTCCTTTGGATTAACACATAAAGGAAGCTAATCAAAGTGGAGCAAATCCCAGAAACCCTGTTCAACCCTGTACAGTACTAATATTAGTATACTCGTGAGGTACAGAAAAAACCTGCACTCAAGTATTTCGTAAAGGGAAAAAATGCAGTCAAAAACGCGCAGAATAGATACCGAAGCAATCATCCAAGAAACACGACGAAAGTCATCAGTTAATTAAAGAAATAGGAAGTAGACTGTCTGGATTTTTCTGATTTCTTTTTCTTCTTTGCGTTCACCAGCTGTAAACTAAAGAGGAAAGTTCTTGTTGTTCGTCAACCTCTTTAATAATAAAAAGAACTTCACAGGAGAGCATGTACAGCAGGAGTCTGCGGATCATCAATAGAAGATCCCTCGTCGACAATTGTTTCGGCCCATTACCTCCTAGACAACTTCAGAGGGTGGGCTGACTTGGGTCATGACTCCCAGGCCTTGATCTTCTCCTGCTGCACTTTACAGGATGTTCTCGAACAGGGACAAGACGAATATGGCGACTATGCAACGAGTAATGTGAGATTCGAAGTTAGATATGTTTAGTCGCTGCGGTAGCTCATAAGATTAGCCAGTTACCTTAACGACCAAGTGGCAACCTTACGGTTGGTTTATCGGACACATGTTGGACTTATGCAATTGGCAGAGGAGCACTGGCTGACATTTCGGACACGTTGGCTTTTTAAGGGATAAGATGTTCTTTTCCACTAAAGACCCGGACCTGACTACTGAGGCCCATTCCCCACGACGTTCCGTTGCGCCCAGAGCCAGCTCGAAGCTCTTTCAGCAGCCTCGACAAGTTGTTTTAGTGATCGTTTGCGCTCGTTTCCTCGCAAGCCCAGCTACTTTAGCACATTGTACATGGAAGGGAATAGGATCTTTTGCGCCTACCTCGGCGGTGACGTTTTTTTTTTTTACTGCGTACTCATCGTCTCTCCTAAGACCAGCCACGTGATCACAGTACTTCTCGAGCTTGTACATGTGATTGTCGTCCACTCGCGACTCATTACCTCCCAGACAACTTAAGAGGGTGGGCCAACCTGGGTAATGACTCCCAGGTTTCGATCTTCTCGTGGTGTACTTTACAGGAATTTAGTCTTGTTTAAGAACCTGACTAATTGTGTGCACACCCGTTTTACAGACCTGACTCTTTTTTATGCAGACTGTTGGTTTCTTGTCTCTGAGGCAGACGAACTCTTCCGCCTTTGAAGGAAATCCCCCAATTAGTCGGTTCTTCAACATGCTTGGAGAGGTAGTGGGTGTTTTCTTATTTTCCCCACAATGGGACCAGAACCCACACAGGGAAGACGTTTCTGTCAAGTTTTGAGCGAAGCTCAGCTAGAAAACTTGGTGATAAATGGCACATTGATAACGGTCCCACTATAGCTACGTGTTGTTTGCCACTGATCTACTGACTGTCCGCTGTCTTCCGTGCTTATTCACTGGCTTTAGTCACCGTGCGGGTTCCTGCCCTCCCCCCACTTTATAGGGAAAACAGAATCGCTTTCAAACCCTGGCGCTAAATTCTAGTTATTCCTCTATTCCTTGATCCCGAACTTGAATTTTGCTTGTGTAGATCCGTTTTACAAGTCTGGCTTATTTGTATGTAAGTAAAAGTAAAGATCCCTTTACACGCCCTTAGGCGCATCGGGCATATGGGAAGAGCACCCATATTTTTACAGACCAATCGGCACTCGGTGGGTAATGTGGTCAGCGTTACGCCGGCCGTCTTTACTTTCCCAGGACAGCCCATCCTGGTACCCATTTGAGGCTGGGTCGACCTGCGACGTCCCATACCACGATAAAAATCCAATCAGCCCACGCAGGTTTCGATCGCGGTGCGTTGGATTACGAGTCAGGCTCGCAACGCCTTAGCCACGGACGCCGCATTTGTATGTAGACTTGGTTTCTTGTCTGTCAGGACTTTAAATGAAACACTCTTAATTAGTCGCCTCCTACGACATGCTTGTTGGCGAAAGTGTGATAGGAGCAGTGGTTCTATTCCTTTTCTCAAAAATGGAGACGCACAGATGTTAAAGAGAAGAGATACTTACATAAGTAAACGAGAATACCGAGTAGTCTAAATTGATCTCTGTGTGCGAACAGTATGAACAACTTGGTGGAATACTGATGCAGACGTGGTTAGTGCCTTGTGGGAGAGCGTGTACAGTTCGGAAGAGTTGATAGATCACCACAGTCTGGTGAGATTGATGCAAGGACGGGGAGGGGGCGGTGGTGAAAGAGGTTCTGGCACATGCTCAACGCTCAGAGGAAAGGCAAGACGGACGTTAAATCAGAATGCTACTGGCACCATTAGTATCGGAACTCTTCGCTAGCTACTGAAGATGGGGACGGAGCGCTTATGGGAATGCCACGAGTGCTGTAATGTCGGTTCTTGAATCAAGTCAAATCAAATCAAATCAAAAGTATGAAATTACCTTCAGGTTCTTGATGGCGGTATCAGGGTCATCAGCGAAGCTCTCCACAATGGACACGTTGACCTTATGTTTCTCCAGCAAACTGTCGAGTGTATTGCTCGCCTGCAACAATCATAAAATCTGTTCAACGTCTGTGAAGCTGTGAAAATACAGTAGGTTTAAAGTTTGAAGTTTGAATAACGGACAAACATCATGGCACACAGATAGTAACCCATAAGTGCTCCGTTCTTCTTCCAAATCAAGTCTGAGTCCAAAGAAGCTCAGGACAGTGCACAGACTCTGTAGCACCAGCGAGGATCCTGAAATACTTTGTGTAGATTTTTAACTGCAAATTGTTACCCGGTCAGCACCGTTAGGCTACTCTTTTCGATTTCCAACTGCCAGGGGATTTTTTAACGTGCGCAACAATACACATGTGGCATGCCAAAATTCAAAGGCAGTCACCATTTGCCATTCTACACGATCATCAGAATCTTGGCTCCGGTGGTGATCCAGTACCGCCTCATGACTTGACCAAGCCCTGTGCCCCTTCTAGAAACTTGCAAGTTGTCATCAAGCAAATATGGGAAGTTTAGTTAATGTTACCCTCAAATTACTTGACACAAAAAAGTCTGCTACTGCATCTTTTTTTTTTTTTTAAATCTATCTGTACGTTGAGAATACACTGCAGCCTTGCTAAAAGCATTTCCTTATGAACATGCTTCCTTCTCGATGTTAATTTTTTTAAACTGTTGTCTTCGATGATCTCAAGCAAATTTTGAACTATTCTTGATTATTGCCACGGCATCCCTGGAATACGCTTGTGACACCCAGTTTGAGAACCTCTGTTTTAAAGCTTTTGGAGATACGTTTCTAGGGATCCGCAGTAGGCTGGAATTCACTGCTGAAATAAATCTGATCTTGTGGACAGCATTCAGATAGTTTGTTTTTGATTTCATAGTTGATGCTGTCCTGTTTAAAGCATGAGATACCTCCTATGTCTGATTTTACATATGTGAATATAAAAAGCTTTTTTTACTAAGTTAAGCTGGAGTATCTTAAGAAAGTATCCTATCTTGAAAAAAAAAAATTATGTTCTGCGTTAACTTCTGCTTGTAGAAGATTCAGCTCAGGCTATCCTTATAACAATGAGAATATTAAAACAAAACTAAAGAATAACATACACTTGAATGACGGTGGGTGAATATGATTGTTTATAACACTCTGGTGTGAGTTTAGTGGAAAAGGAGGGAGGGGGAATTAGGCTGTCACTACGATGTTAACACTACATGGAGAAAGGTACGAACAGCTTATGATAATGTTCACTCTCCCCCCCCCCCCCCCCCGAATCCCCCCTCCCTCCCCATACTCTCCATCCCCGCATACTCCCCCTTTCTCTCCCCTCTCCCCCATACTCCCCCTCTCTCTTTCACTCTCTCTACTGTTATCATAATTTAATTCAGTGTCTCATAACTGCATCTGAGGCATCTAACACAATCCTCCCCCACCCCCTCCACCCCATCCCTAGTAACGTCCAGCGCTCTCCAAATGTGATTAAGACCGCTACTGTCCTCTGGAACATAACAACGCTCCCGGGAGAGTGCGGTGTTATCGCCCACTTTGGGAAACACTGCTCTAGCCAATCTTCCAGCCCTATTCGTTCTTCACAAGCAATACATCTCCAATGTTCCACATTCGCAAAGGCCGGCAACTGCCATGTTTTCTGGACATCATATCCTTCATCAACTTTTCTTTCCCTCCTTGGGCCAACATGACGTTTAATATGGCTAAAATAATCGTGATGATTGCAAGGTGTCCTCAATAGGTTCTTTGGATTGTGCTTGAAAAGTTTCGTTTTTCTCACAGGGAGCCCAATCTTACACATGTAGTTCATTGTAACACCAGGATAGAATACACGAAGATAACAAAGGAAGAAGAAAAGAAATGTACAGCTGCCACAAAAACTCAGTCATCCCTATGTGGAATGCAATTTTTCGTTATTGCTCTTCCCAGGGGCGGCAATATAGCCCGACCATAAATATGGTCTAATGGCTGAATGCGGTTTCTCGGACCTCTCCACGGGTGATCCTCATCCACATTGTGGCACATTGTGTCATCGGGTGTTTATCGCTTGTAAGGTAAACAAAACAAAAAAGATACAAACAATGCACAGCTTTAACAGATAAGTAAATTGTTTGGTACTGAAAAAGTGAAGTCTCTCTATGAGTTAAGGACAGGCTATGTTTTGGGCCCCCGACAAAAGACAGATTGGGGCTACAAAAATGACTAAAAATTGCAACCCACATGGGGACGATAAGATGGTTAATCTAAAACATTTATATGACAGCAACTGTTAAAGACTTTGTTCCATCTGACACCAACCGGTCAGGTGACGACATACTTACATAACCATGCCTAGCCTCGCCCAGTTTGGCGTGCTGGAAGACAATGCCCACGGTTGTCCAGTTGAAATGCATCAACAGAGCTAGACGAGCAGGGTTGAAGTCACTATCACTGGGAACGGTACGGTAGAAATTCGGAAACTGGTCTCTGTCAGACAGCATTGGATTTGTGTCAGCGTATGACAGCTGAAATATAAGACACATTAGGAAAGCACAGTGGTTTAAACAGTTTTTAAGTTGATAGAATGGACTGAATTGCATCGGGGTTTATTTCATATGGCTCGGTCCCTTTCTGCAAAACGGCTAGCCATCTGTTATATGCCATAACGCTCTAGCTCTGAAGCTTTAGCGTCGATCCCCCATGGATCTCTGTACAAACTGCACATGTGAACCGAACAACCTACTACATGAAAGGGAACCAGAATGTCAGTGAGGCAGGCGACTTAATCACCTCGCCGTGAAGATTCTTAACGTGCTATCAACTGCCGTCCCATCGTAGGAAGCAACTGTTCGTTAAGTCCCACCCCGGCTATAGCAGGGGCTCTGATATCATCTAAATGTTGAACGGGCTTTCTGGGACTTGTACCCGGGTGATGCTTATCCGAATGGAGTCACTTTTGTGTCACAGGGTGTTGGTCTCTCATTGTACGGCACTGATGGGAATTAAATGACACACAGATTCCCAACACTCCTGGAAAGACTAGGACTTTATTAACAACATTTTTTTTTAAGGGAACAATTATCATTTAAAAAGACATGAAAAAAAAAAAAAAAAAAAATGCCTGTATTATTAGCAGCATGTTTCGTGTGATTTCCCAAAAACAAAGAATTAAATGGCGATTGTAAAAGGTTTTGCGGCGTTCGTGGCTTAGGCGTTGCGAGTCCGACTCGTAATTTTAACGTACCGATCAAAACCCACTGCTGACTGCATGGATTTTTACTATGGTATGGGGCGACGCAGGTCGACCCTGCTTCAAATGGGTACCATGATGTAATTTCTGGGGACGACCGGCGTAATGCTGCCCCACCTATTTCTGATTTGTCTGTGACAATATGGGTGCTCTTTCCATATGAAACGATGCGCCAAAAGGCGTGAACATGGATCTTTACTTTTTTAATGTATAGGGTTTATATGTAGTTTTAGTCAGCAGGTTACCACTGCTCGCTAAATGAAAAAAAAAAATGATATCTAAAAATGATTAAAGGAATTCAGAGATTTCCCATCATCATCATTATGTGCTCTGCCAACTGGCGTAGATCACGATTGCTGGTTGCCTGGAACAGCTCTCTTGATGACATCCCTCGATTAAACTGTTTCAGCCCATCCAGCATCATCTCTCTTGGTCTGCCTCTACATCCTTTTCCCAATGAA
This sequence comes from Candidula unifasciata, assembly GCA_905116865.2. Classification (NCBI taxonomy): domain Eukaryota; kingdom Metazoa; phylum Mollusca; class Gastropoda; order Stylommatophora; family Geomitridae; genus Candidula; species Candidula unifasciata. The sequence continues at coordinate 44,705 of CAJHNH020002671.1, read as the reverse complement.
ATTTCCAGTTGCCACGATGTTCTACAATGTCTCTCTTCTCATTATGTGGCTAAATAACAGTGTTTGTCTCTTTCTTGTTGTTCTATAAAGAGATCTACTTTGATTAGCCTCTTTCAAGCAATCGTTGTTAGTTACTCTAGCCGTAGATATCACAGGGAAACTCTAAACCACTTTGGAACGTTCTAAACGCCATTTAAAACCTTTTTTGGATTCTGTGTTAGTTTTGTTGGTTAAGTAATCAGATAATCACAGTTCCAACATCACAGCATAGAGGTCACCCTACAGTTGCTCCATTCCTGTGCAGGCGAAAACCATATAGAATGCCTATCACTGTTACTTGTGAAATATTTGACTTAAACGCATTAAATGCATACATAGTTCCAGTCACTACGAGTTTTCTGGCAATAGGCTTCTCGCCATTGTCTGAGTCTGCAGTTCGCAAGAAAAACCATTTTTGGCACAGTTGATCAATCGATGCGTTTGTCCTCCTCTGGCTGCTATCTAGAGGTTCATTCTTCTTCTTCTTCTTCTTCTTCTTCTTCTTCTTCTTCTTCTTCACTTCCTCTTTTACCGCTGTGGGTGTCGAGGGAGATATAAGGTTCTGTTTCTAGCTCTTCTGGCTGCCTCGACCATAGGCACATCGTGCTGTTGTAGAGTTTCTCTGATGTTATCCTTCCATCTTGTTCTTGGTTCACCCCGTGCTCTACGTCCTTCTTCTCTTCCCATGTATGGTTTGTATGGTATGGTGTCACAAGGCATTCTCTCTAAGTGGGCAAACCATTTCACTTGCTGTCTTTGTATGTAATCCAGAATTAGTTCTGTGCCGACTTGTTCTCTTATGATCTCATTTCTGATCTTATCTCTTATGGTCACTCCTACAGCCCTTCTCAGACATCTCATTTCCGTGGTTACTAATTTTCTTTTATGGTTTGTTGTGAGTGACCATGTCTGGCACTGGTAGCACAGAGTTGGAATAAATATGCTTTGAATAAGATGTCTCTCTGTGCTGATTGGGGTTGTCTTATGCTGTAAGAGGTTCATACCATCCTGTAATTTAACAATCTCAGGCTGAACAGCGGACACACACACATAATGATCTCAGAGACCCCCTTCAACCTATAAAAAATTATAATTAGGGCACCTATACTTCTACATCAGACAAATTTAACCTGCAGTTCTGTGTGTGTAAGACGATAGTCAAAGATATCCCGAATGAAATCCACTGTTCATAGTGTCGCGCCATGCACTTATATCAGTAGCCGGTCGACGCAACTGTATACTTTCAGTTTACATATGGCGGAAACTTCAACGCCTAAATTTTATTTGAAGCAAAAACTTCCAATGAATTAAAAACGATAATTCTGCCTATTTGCCTTATTGACAGAAAGTCTCCAGTTAAAAAAAAAAGTTTTTTGGGATGAGGAAGCCAACCTCAAACCCAGTCCTATTCGCCATCGGTTCTTACAACATAAATGGCAGAGTAGAATGTTTCTCTTCGCATCCCTGAAGTGTCCAGGTAAAACACACGCGACACACAAGCATTCTACTGACCTGAAACATGCCCCACTGGTGAGCTATCTGGACAATTGGCCCCGTCACGTTGTAGCAGACATCACCGAACAACATGGCCGTGGTTGTGTGGCTGTCTGCCATCATGTCAAAGAAGGCTTTGGTGGCAACTGCCATGTCACACTAGTGGGATTAGAAGATGAGATATATGTAGTAGATATTGGCATTAAAAAAAGGGTACTTAAAAAAGAAAGATGTACAGTGGTACACATGTATCCGCTTTGGAATAGTCCAACTTGATATACGTCTTGTTTAGGCTTGAAACATATGTTTGAAGTAGAACCGCGCGCTAGCACTTGTATGATTCAAAATGAGTCACGACAGAGAGCTCTAGCCTCGTTTACTTCCCCCTTCCTCATCCCATCTCTCTCTCTTTCTCTCTCTCTCTCTCTCTCTCTCTCTCTCTCTCTCTCTCTCTCTCTCTCATATGTATATATGACGTGTGCATTGATTTTTTCATTATGTATATTTCTCCTATAAACATCACATACATTATTGATAATATGCAGCTGGGGTCTGAAAGATGAGTACTTAGAAGGGCCGAATGTCAGACGGGCCTGAGTGCCCAATTTGTAACCCTTTGAAAATAATGTCTGTTCGTTCGTTCTCTCTCTCTCAGTCTCTCTCTCTCTCTCTCTCTCTCTCTCTCTCTCTCTCTCTGGCTCGGATCTCTCTCTCTCTCTTCTCTCTCTGGCTCGGAGAAGGCGTAGAAAGATGAATCCCACACTTTATTTTCAAGAACATGTTTGGCAAATAGATAGGTGTAAAAGAGAGAAAAAAAATGTAGAAAAGTACCACCTTAACAAAGAACACACAGGGGAAAAAAAAAAACCCACACACACACACATATATACTAGAATTTCACAAAATAACATCTACTCCTCTTGTCTGCGCACCACTCCCACAGACACCACACTCTACCCAACAAGATAAAGTGAGGCTAACTTTTCATTTTATTTGATCCCACTGTTTTTAGTTTTATGTATTTTATTATTAGGCGGTGTTGAAATTGTTTTATGCGTCTCTATTTATGTTGAGTTGAGTTCAATCAAAAATTGACATCACAACATTCGGGGCATTCCCATGTTTGTTCCGTCCTCATCTTTTACAACCAGGGCAGAGTTCGTGTACTGATGGCACCGTTCACAACTGGTTAAAAGTCCGTCTTGCCTTTCCTCTGAGTGCGGTGAGCCGGCCAGACCCTCTGGTTATAGACCCAGATGCCTCATTCTCTCCAGGTCATAATACTCTTGTTTCTCTACTGATTCCCTTGCTTGTTTCCAAAGGGCCTTGATCACATCTGCCTTGTCATGTATCAATTCACCACCCAGTTGTGAGGATCCAGCCAATCTGTCTGCCTGTTCATTACCCGAATGTCTCTATCTATATATAATATGCCAATAACAATAGAACGTGTTTTCATCAAGGGAACGGATTATTCACATTCCCTTTATTTCTTATAAGAACATAAGTTTTTTCATACTTCTAATTCGGTATATATATCCAAGGATTTGGATCGGATGTAAATGGATGTACCACTCTATCACTCTATTTATAAACAAACTGCACAAAAGAAAAACAAAAATATTACGTATAGACTCAGACATTTATTAGCAAACTTAGAAATTGAAAAAAGTCCGTTAAAATGGGCGGAAGTGTTCGGTTATAATTTTGACTAGGTTATATGCGTCATATATAATGGCTTAGCATTACACACTCTGAAAAGGACTTCTGCGATCACAGGAGACGGAACCAAATACTGTCCCGTCCGGCGACGAAGTGATCTACCGGCGAGCCAATGGGCGACCCGGTCGCCCATGTGATTCATTCATTTATTCAGCGGCAGAGATGTGTATATGTGGACGAATGATGACAGTACCCTGGACAGATAAAAAGTAACGAAGATTTCTTGAGAGAAAAGGACTCACGAATAGAACTGTTTAACCACAGTAAAGTTCCTTTACAACATCTAGCTTGTCATGCATCAGTTTACCACTACATAGTGCAGAAGCAGCAATTCTGCCTGCCTGTTCATTTCCCAACATAGCGGCTCAACTGGCGAAAATATCAAAATAAAAACGTTTACTACTAGGGAGCGCTGCAGCGATGCTTTTCACTTGGCACGGAGCATACCAGTCTCCACCTTTCCTCAGTTTACTCAGTGAGTCAGTTACAGATTGCATTATTGTCATCAAAATAGAACTTTCTATATTTTTATAGCTAGAACAGAGAACATACTGCATTTTTGTAATCAAAACAGAGAGCTTACCATATTTGTGCGGATAGAACAGAGGGCAGATTGCATTATTGTAATCAAAACATAGAGCTCACCATATTAGTGTAGATAGAATAGAGAACATATTGCATTATTGTAATCAAAACAGAGAGCTTACCATAGTAGTGTAGATAGAATAGAGAACAGATTGCATTATTGTAATCAAAACAGAGAACAATATTTTTTTACGGTGGGTGGGGGGGGGGGTGGGAGTTAACTAGAAACAGAGAACAGACTGCATTACTGTAATCAAAACAGAGAAGTTACTATATTTTTATAGCTAGAACAGAAAACAAACTGCATTATTTTAATCAGAACAGAGAACTTACTTTTTGGGGGCGGGGGGGGGGGGGGGGGGGGGGTAGCTAGAACAGGGGGGGGGGGGGGGTAGCCTAGAACACAGACTGCACTATTGTAGACAAAGTTCAGAAACGAAATACAGAGAGAATATTGCACTACTTAAAAAAATTGACTACATTATTGTAGCTAGAAAAGACAACAGACTGCAGGCAGATACCAGAAAAAGATGCAAATTTGTAGATGAAGGTCAAAAGCCAGGTTTTTTAGACAGCAGATTTCACTGTAGTATCCATCGGACTAACACAAACTGCACTGTGGCAGCTAGCGGTCAACAAACTGCAATACTGTAGCGAAACACAGACAACAGACTGCAATACTGTAGCGAAACACAGACAACAGACTGCAATACTGTAGCGAAACACAGACAAATGACTGCAATCTTGCAGAGAAACACAGGCAATCGACTGCAATACTGTGACGAAACAAAGACAGCAAACTACAATACTGTAGCGAAACACAGACAACAAACTGCAATACTGTAGCGAAACACAGACAACAGACTGCAATACAGTAGCGAAACACAGACAACAGACTGCAATACTGTAGCGAAACACAGACAACAGACTGCAATACAGTAGCGAAACACAGACAACAGACTGCAATACTGTAGCGAAACACAGACAACAGACTGCAATACAGTAGCGAAACACAGACAAATGACTGCAATCTTGCAGAGAAACACAGGCAATCGACTGCAATACTGTGACGAAACAAAGACAGCAAACTACAATACTGTAGCGAAACACAGACAACAAACTGCAAATCTATAACGAAACACAGACAACAGACTGCAATACTGTAGTGAAACAGACAACAGACTGCAATGCTGTAGACAAACACAGACAACATACTGCAAGATTGTAACGAGACACAGACAACAGACTGCAATTCTATAGCGAAAGGCAAAAAATTCTAAAGACCATTGTAACGGGATCTCCTTATAAACACTGTAGATTAACAAACCAGAACCGACTATTGTTGATAGAATTCTTGTATTGCGTTGTTCCTTTAGGCGGGATTAGCTTCAAGAATACAGCCATATTAAAAAACAAAAACGCCCGACTATTGTGCTTGTTAATCATACAGGACACAATATTATACGTTGCTGCTATCGCTACATTTTGTTGTTGTGTCATTTTTAATCTCAATGCAATCATTTTTGTTTCTTGAGCAGTGAATGTGAGTTTCTTGTTGCTTTGTGTGGCAAGATATGAAAGGTGATTAGAATTTGAAACTATGATATAAAACATTGATTTCGTTTCTCAGACTATTGTAAAAACTGCACCCAGGGATTTGACCAAGAAAAATTTTTAGAAACAGGTTTCATGGCTAATTCGCAACTAGTGTGACCTTAACCCTTTCGCTGCTACGTTCCCAGAAATAGCTGTCTGCCCTTTGCTAAGCAATGTGGGAAAAAAATAGTCTCTGCTGTGCGCAATACTTTTCTATCCTCCAAACGCAAGAGATGCGTCGGCGGTGAGGGCTTTATTTTGTACACCTAAAATTTTTTACCCTGGGGAGGTGTGTGGTTGGTCCGAGTGGTGACAAGTCAGAGGCACGATGGTGCCCCAAAGACTTGGTTATCGCCTCTTGGGGGTGGGGGGGGGGTGGGGAAATAATGGGAAGAACTGTTCCTAGTCCGTATCCCAAAATTTGATTGACAAACCTTCCACGGCTGCCACTTTAATCAGTTATTTGTAGTCACTATGTTATTACATACCAAAATAATAATAATAAAAAAAATAATAATAATACTTGTCACCCGTTGCTAAAAAGTAGCAGGAACTGAAAGAAAAATTTACAATAATAATAATAATTAAAAAAAAACACACACACACAACTTCAGAGGTTGAACACACGACCATCTGATTCTAAGGCGGACGTGATATCAACTACACTATGCTACCGATTGACGCATTCTGCTGTGTGAATAATAATAATAACGTATTTGAGCAGACTATCAATAACGTGTCTAATTTTGTAATCTATCGCCGCCTGCATGAGCACTGTTGTCTGAGAAATGTTTGAGATTCTTTAACAATAGTAAAAATATATCCCTTGACATTATTTAACGGGAATTTTTAGCAAACAGTCTTTGCTCAAGTACTCTAATTTGAATTTCTTTGTTTGAAGCATTAGTAAATAGACATCGTCCGAATCTGTGTCTGTCCATCGGGAAAGACGAGAATTTATAGTGACTGAACTGTTTGAATTTACAGTAGCAAAAATACAGCCAGAGCTGGAGTCATCAAAATTATGCACTACTACTGGTATCAAATCATTCGGTTAACCAAAAAAAATGAAAACAACTCAATTCATTGCCTTTTGAATGGCGCTTCATTGTCGCTGCTCTCTGATTCCGATGATGAGGACGTCGGACAGGCAAACAGCTTTTTCTTTTTTCCCTTGGACGCGCCGGTTTGAGCTATATTGATGGCTAGACAAAATCTTTTTGTTCACTGTCAGAAGTACACATTTCAAAGTCATCTTCGCTATCACTTCTTCACAGAAACTCCATCAATTCCTCATCAACTTTAACAAGTTTTCTTGCCATTTTGTACTAAGTGTAGAATAATCCACAAGCACAAATATATATCAGGGCACAAATTACGCAGATCACCGACCACGCTGTCACGGTAAACAAAGCAACGGGATAACGCAAAATGCAGTAAACACACCTTAAACACACCTAAAATCACGTGCCAGTGCTTTTAATCATATGTAAATGAGTCAGTTTTATCTAAATATAGCTAATGTATATTGGCCTTCAGCCAATAAAATACGAGGTAAGAGAAATCTGTCAGAAAAGTCCAAAAACGGCTTGGGACGTCCATAGCACTGGGTGTCAAGAAAAAAAAATAACGTCCAAAGACGGGCGTAGCAGCGTACGGGAAATCGGGAAAAGACGACCATAGAGGCGAAAGGGTTAATAAATGACGTTAAAAACACACCAGTCAGAACAAACTTTAGCGCAGTCGATAGGAGACTCGCTTTTGAATCCAGCTGCACTCGCTGCAGCCCACGGCTGGTGTTCGAAACCAGGCGATTTCCGGGTTTCACCCAGCCTCTAGGAAATGGGTACCAGAGTTAACACTCTGGGATAAATGGAGAAATGTCGTTGTAGCTACGGAGCTACGTGCGAACGGCGACACAGGCGGACAATTTATTATCAGCTGTCAGTAGTGGGGGAGAGCACACGGTTTATAACCATGTGCAATGACGCTGATTCATATCTTCCGTCTTTATCTTTACCTTTACACTAGTCAGAAACTGGCAGCAAACGAGCAAAGGGTAAACAACGATACAAGTGCGAGGATAACACCAAAGGATGAACGAAAAGCAAGCTGATGGACTAAATAACCAGAGTGAGAGACCATGACTTTTAGAGATCCAATGTAAGCAAGCTTTACTGTGAAGACGACACCAAATGATTGAATTTGAATGTCGAATTAGGAATTGACATCACAGCACTCGGGACACTCCAATGAATGCTCAGTCCCCATCTTCAGCAGCAAGCGAAGAGTACCAGTGACTGTCTGACAGTATATCCGTCTCATTCTTTCCGCTGAGTGTTGAGCGTCGGTAAGATCCCCTGGTAACTCCGCGCAGTGCCATTGTCCTCACACCGTAATGATCTATCTGCGCCTCCGCTCCCAAAGGGCCTTCACGATATCTTACTTATCATTCATCAACTCACCACCAAGGGGTGCAGAGCTGCCAGACAGTCTTTCTGTCTGATCTTTTCCCAACACACCGACATCACCAGGAGAAAATATCCAAAGGATGCTACGCGGGAGCTCCGAAGTGATGCTTGCCACTCTGCACGAAGCTTGCCTGTTTTGACCTTTCTCAACATGCTCTGTGAATCAGTTACAATTACGGCTTGTATCTACAGCTGATTCTCAAGCCAGGGAAAGGCAGCAGAGACTGCCTCCACCTCAATTCTGAAACTAGACGTTGTGATATCATTTGCATAAATGATTGAAGGAGTAATCGGATAGCTACAGAACAACTGCGTGGCCTGCAGCTGCAGATGGCGTTTATAATCATGTGATACGGACAAAGTATAACCTCCGTTATGCTGATGCCGACAAACTCTAACATCCACTACACGGCAGCAGCCGTGGTGTTGCAAGCAGACACTTCCCTTCAGATCCAAAGGTCGTGGGTTCAAATCAAAATTGAGCAGGACTTTATTTTTCTCTCTCGAAAATAACAATGTCTTTTAGGTTGATCCAGCGTTAAAAGGGTACCAGATAAAGTCTTAGAAGGAAAGGCAATGTTGGCCAAATTATCCACCAAGTGCCGATTGGTCTATGACATATAAGGATAGCACTGTATGCCCAATACGCCTGAAGATGTGGAATGGGTCCTTTACTTTACCTGTCCTGATGCGGACAATGTAACATCCGTAATGACTCGCTGCAGCTCACGGCTGGTGTTCGAAACCAGACGATTTCTGGGTTTCACCCAGCCTCTAGGAAATGGGTACCAGAGTTAACACTCTGGGATAAATGGAGAAATGTCGCTGTAGCTACGGAGCTACGTGCGAACGGCGACACAGGCGGATGTAACATCCGTGATGCTTAGAGTCAAGTGTAACATCCCAAATGCAGAGATTAAAGTTTAACACCCGTAATGCTAAAAGTCAAATCTAACATCCGAAATGCTTAGAGTCAAGTGTAACATCCCTAAAGCTGAGATTCAAGTGTAACATCTGTAATGCTAAGAGTCAAATGTAACATCCGAAATGCTAAGAGTCAAATGGAACATCCGTAATGCTGAGAGTCAAACCAACATCCGTAATCCTGAGAGTCAAATGTAACATTCGCAATCCTGAGAGTCAAATGTAACATTCGCAATCCTGAGCGTCAAATCTAACATCCCTAAAACTGAGAGTCAAGTGTAACATCAGTAATGCAAAGAGACACCTGTAACATCCGTAATGCTAATTATACACATATATATATATTGCTAGGCTGTTGTCTCAATATATTTGCGTGGACAAATTGCTGTCTCCACAAATTCACAAGGTCAAGATGTTATTTCAATTTATTTACATGGATAAGATGCTACCTTATTATATTACACAGACAATTTGTTATGTCGATATATTAACCTGGACAATCCGTTTTCGAAGGAAGCTTCCAATTAGTCGACTCTTACGACATGCATTTATTTAGGCAGTGGGTCTATTCTTGTTTTCAACTCACAATGCAAATTTAGGCCAGTGGGGTGGTTTTGGGCGTGTTGAATTAAAGTGGGGTGGGGGGGGGGGCGGCGAAACCCACACGGCGATCAGCTCAACTGACAGGCACAGTGTTCTATCTGTCCAATTCAATGGCAAAGGTAGGAAAGCTTCTGCAGTTATTGCCTTAGATGTGTAGCGATGTGAAATTTAAGGTCTTCGCAATGTCTATCCCACGACATACAGGGATGGGTGTCGGTCGCAATGTCTATCCCACGACATACAGGGATGGGTGTCGGTCGCAATGTCTATCCCACGACATACAGGGATGGGTGTCGGTCGCAATGTCTATCCCACGACATACAGGGATGGGTGTCGGTCGCAATGTCTATCCCACGACATACAGGGATGGGTGTCGGTCGCAATGTCTACCCACGACATACAGGGATGGATTATCGGTCGCAATGTCTATCCCACGACATACAGGGATAGATGTCGGTCGCAATGTCTATCCCACGACATATTTCGGTCGCAATGTTCTATCCCACGACATACAGGGATGGGTGTCGGTCGCAATGTCTCTTCCCACGACATACAGGGATAGATGTCGGTCGCAATGTCTATCCCACGACATACAGGGATGGGTGTCGGTCGCAATGTCTATCCCACGACATACAGGGATAGATGTCGGTCGCAATGTCTATCCCACGACATACAGGGATGGGTGTCGGTCGCAATGTCTATCCCACGACATACAGGGATGGGTGTCGGTCGGAATGTCTATCCCACGACATACAGGGATGGGTGTCCGGTAGTCTAATCCCACGACATACAGGGATGGGTGTCGGTCGCAATGTCTATCCCACGACATACAGGGATGGGTGTCGGTCGCAATGTCTATTCCACGACATACAGGGATGGGTGTCGGTCGCAATGTCTATCCCACGACATACAGGGATAGATGTCGGTCGCAATGTCTATCCCACGACATACAGGGATGGGTGTCGGTCGCAATGTCTATCCCACGACACACAGGGATGGGTGTCGGTCGGAGAGTCTATCCCACGAACATACAGGGATGGGTTGTCGGTTCGGAATGTCTATCCCACGACATACAGGGTGTGTGTCGGTCGGAATGTCTGATCCCACGACATACAGGGATGGGTGTCGGTCGCAATGTCTATCCCACGACATACAGGGATAGATGTCGGGGTCGCAATGTCTATCCCACGACTACAGGGATGGGTGTCGGTCGCAATTTACATACAGGGATGGGGTTCCGGTCGCAATGTCTATCCCACGACATACAGGGATGGGTGTCGGTCGCAATGTCTATCCCACGACATACAGGGATGGGTGTCGGTCGCAATGTCTATCCCACGACATACAGGGATGGGTGTCGGTCGCAATGTCTATCCCACGACATACAGGGATGGGTGTCGGTCGGAATGTTATCCCACGACATACAGGGATGGGTGTCGGTCGCAATGTCTATCTCCACGACATACAGGATGGTGTGTCGGTCGCAATGTCTATCCCACGACATACAGGGATGTGTGTCGGTCGCAATGTCTATCCCACGACATACAGGGATGTGTGTCGGTCGCAATGTCTATCCCACGACATACAGGGATGGGTGTCGGTCGGAATGTCTATCCCACGACATACAGGGATGGGTGTCGGTCGCAATGTCTATCCCACGACATACAGGGATGGGTGTCGGGTTCTCTTCATCGCCGATAATTATCCCTAGACAGTTTCCGGAAAATTAGAAAATTTTTTAGCAGTGGTTTTTGCGAGGGTCATGGGGGGGGGGCTGGGGGGGGGGGGGGGAGAAAACCCTGCCAAATTTAGAGATTCAAACCCAGAGCGCTCTCTAGGAAAATACGCCAAAGGGCATTCTTCAATATAAACAAAGACAATGAAAAATCAATTCCACCCCACTAGGCACATGGTACTAGATTCATATTTGGTAGACGAATTGAGACTCTCTGGTAATGTGGTCGAAATCACTCCAGCGCCTTATCTTCCCAGAACATGTCCTAGCGACCATTTTAAACTGTGTCGAGCTGGAAGCCAAGGTAATTTAATCAAATCTGTCATGATATGCATTAGAATTCGGAATTCTCCGTCTTGATTCCGGGGCCCCACTAGAGGATTGGGGGTGGGGGGAGGGAGGGGGATACTAGACCCATTACCCTCTTACTTACTGTCATAAAAGGCTGCTAGTTAACTGTTTGCTGAAATAGGATTTGTGGGGACGATGGGTGTATATATCAAAGCCTGCCTTTGAACAAAAGAACAACGAGATAATCGCCTTTTTAAGAAGAAGAAGCAGAAGAAGAAAAAGAAGAAGAAGAACAATCTAAGGTGGTGGAACTCATCATTGCCGGTGCTGCCACTTCTAAAAATAACAGTAGAGTAAACAGGGATCCCAAGAACGAGAAACGCAGCAAGAAAATAAAAAACTCGCTGAGCACTTTCTATGATTAATATCATATTCTATGGAAGCTCGGCCGTTTACCGAGTTATCCAAAAATAGTCATAAAAATGGAAGAATGCCGACCTGACCAGAATGGACAGCCGTAATTTACTTAAGCAATGAAGATGTGATTAATCGTGACGCCAGAGTAAGGAAGTCTGGTTGGCTCAGAAAGATATAATTATATTTCCAAGATACATTTTTGTAAGGCTGGAGAAAGCCGGGCTTACATTTTCTTCGGTTCTGGTGGATGAGGGGTGGGCAGAAGTATTAACTATGTGCGGCTTTTTCCAGTGCAGAAGATTTACATAATACAAAGGAAATAGACCTTTGTGACGCCGCAGGTTTCATCATACTAGCCCAATCAATTTACTGTCTAATTAATTCTTGTTTGATGTGGTGAACAACGCAGCGACCAAGTTTACTTACAATACGATTTCCTACCCTTACACTGCAGCTTGACTCCCAGGTCGACCTAGCCTTAAATAGGTACCAGGTGCAGTTCTGGGAAGTAAAGGCGGCCGGTGTGGTGCTGACTACATCACCCACCAAGTGCTGAATGATTTATAAAAACATAGGTCTAACCCTATAATCATAATTTGTATAAAGGAGTGCAAAAAAGCACGTGCCGGTGTGTTAGTAAATGAACAGGCGAACAGACTGGATGGCTCCTCACAACTTAGAGGAATATTAATACACAACAAGGCAACGTGGTTAGGGCCATGTGGGAGAGCGTGTACAATTCGGAGGAGCAGATGGATCACCAGAGTCGGGTGAGATTGATGCAGGGGTGGGGGAGTGACGGGAGGTTCTGGCAGATGCTCGAGCCTCAGAGGACAGTCAAGACGGACATATAATCAGAATATAACTGACATCAAAGGTAGTGGAACTCTGCGCTGGCTGCTGAAGACGGTGACAGAGCGATTATGGATATGCCCGAGTGCTGTGATACCGGTTCTTCAATCAGCTAAAATCATTACACTGGGATGGTGCAACGGTTATGAGTCTTACAATTATACATTCTTTGAAGGTTGAACAAGGCATCCGGGATTTGCCGTGTTGGTCTGCCATCCACATTATGACATATTTTCAAAACTACAGCGGGGCAAACTTTTAGGTAGCATCCAGGCAGGGACAAACCGATCGATGGATCAAAAAGAGTTGCAAGCGCTGACAGAAAATGACCACTAAACGAGAATCAATTGAGTGTGTTTCACTGACAAGACAACGGGAGGATGAAGGAAATGAGAAGACAATGAACCAAATGTAGACACAAGCCCACTGTATTCACCTGAACAGCTAACGTTAACGAACAGAATGTCATGAACAAGATAGCATGCTGACGTTATATTGTATAGTGAGACCTGAAACATGTGCCTTGATGTTGGAGTATCTCGCCTAGTGTGCCCCTTGAGATAACACTTCCTCATCCTCGACTTGCGATATTTGAAACCACTATCTATGGAGCTAGAGCCGCCTTAGAATATAGGCCAGACGCTAGCCTGTGGGTCTGAAGGTCGTGGGTTCAGATCCGAACAGATCTGGACTTGTCTGATTTTGTTCCACACTGATCAATAACCAAACCATTCGATTCTTTGATGTTTCATGAAACCATTTACGGGTTTTATTAAACCATTCACCGGTTTTTATGAAATCATTTAGGGGTGTTATAAAACCATTCACTGGTTTTATAAAACCATACACCGGTTTAATGAAACCATTAACCAGTTTTATGAAACCATTCACCGGCTTTATGAAACCATTCACCGGTTTTATGAAACCATTCATCGGTTTTTTGAAACCATTCACCAGTTTTATGAAACCATTCATCGGTTTTATGAAACAATTTACTAGTTTTATAAAACCATTCACCAGTTTTATGAAACCATTCACCGGTTTTATTAAACTATTTACCGGTTTTATTAAACCATTGACCGGTTTTATCAAACCATTTACCAGTTTTATAAAACCATTGACCGCTTTTATGAAACCATTCACCACTTTAATTCTTTTTTCCTCATTAGCGACTCTGTCTCCTTCAATCAATCAATCAGGTGCCGTCTCCACAATGAAGGTTGGCTGCAATGGATCTCCAACAAGCCCTGTCTCTTGCCCTTGATGTACACTCATTCATACTGCTGTTCGTCCATCTCTTGATGTTATCCTCCCACTTGCAACGCTGTCTGCCTCTTGCTCGCCTACCTTGAGCCTTTCCCTCTAGGATGATCTTTACAATACTGTTATATCTTTGAATGTGGCCAAAATATTTCACTTGTCTCTTTTTTATTTCACCTAGCAACTCTCTTTTCATTCCCAATTTCCTCAGTACCTCTGTATTTTGACAGCTTCCCCCCCCCCCTCCCCCCCTCATGAAATACGACCTAATCTTCTGTATATCCACATCTCCAAAGAATTGATACGATTTTCCAGTTGTTTGTTCAACGTCCATGTCTCTGTGCCATACAGTAAGGTTGAGAATACATAACATTTGACAATTCTCATTTTTAATGCATTGCTTTTTTCTCTTGATGTCAGTAACTTTTGCATGTTGTTGAAAATGTTTGTCTCCTTATGTTTTTCATACCGCATTTCTTATGCGTCTCATCTCACGTGTTGTATGTTGTTAGGTTTTCTATGACTGTTAATGTCTGACCTTTGACAGCACAAAGTTGGTACGAAGATTGTATTCATTAGCTGTTCATCCGGACACATATCTGTAATGATATGTAATCCTTTTTGTGTCTCGCCTTTTCTCTGTAACTCTATATGTGTCATTACATAAGTAATTTTATCGCAAGAATCCAACAAAGTCAAACGCACATTGTGGCGCGGTGATTTCTGTCAAAAGCGTGAGGTAAAGTCAAGTCCAAAGTGATGTGTATACGGAGTTACTGTGTACGTCACTCGGGCGCCAGTTCTGCACTGTTCTGGTTTTACGGAACCTCACGCAAGACTCCTGCAGCACGTCCTCGTCGTGCGCCACGGATAATGTCTCAAATGAGCATTAACAGAGCTGTCAGGGGATCTCAGAGTTAGCGGCCCCCAGAGGTGTAGTGTCCTTGTGGCTCTCATCAGCCCGCCCCCCAAAAGCATGGGGGGAAAAGCTTATCAAAACTCATTAGGAACGTGAGTAAAGTGCTTGCTAAACGTTCAACTAAAATGACAACCCTCGGTTTAAGTGTGTGGGGTGAAGAGAACATTGTGATGCTGAGACTCAACCCTTGACCTAGAGATTTACCCGCAGCACAGACGAGTAACATCTCCTGTAGTTATTGTCTCGCAGCAAGATTCTACCCATGTACATCCTCTGTCAACCCTCAGTGTCGTCGCCACCGCGCTGAGTTACACCAAGACAGCAACCATCCATCGGCTGGTTAAGCCCAAATGTCTGACAAAAATAGATCCTACGGCACACGATCAAGCTCAAAACCTAACCATCATAAATCGTATTGAATGGGAAAAGTCCAAATGTCCACATCCCGAGACCTCAGTCGCCCGAGTGTTGTGACCAAACAGATAAAGACATGCCTAACGATTCACTCCTCGGCGTATTGATCTGGCGGACTACTTTCTTTGAAAGTGACACCAAGTTCCCTCCCCCCCCCCCTTCCACCCCCACCCCATTCTCAGTCGGGCTTCCAAGTAGAACAGAAGTGTTTTGCCTTTGTGCTTAATTATGTCTAGAACAAAATACCAAGTTTATTACCAGTCAGACATACTGTGTTTTTGGTCTGGGAATCTCTAAGAGTACCAGTCAGACATACTGTGTTTTTGGTCTGGGAATCTCTAAGAGTACCAGTCAGACATACTGTTTTTTGGTCTCATCATTCTGGTTGTTCTTTAATTTCTGTGCTTGACTCTTATATGATGTATATGTGGCATTTATTACATGTCTTTAGAGCTTTTCATTATTGACTTGAGTGTCCATCATTCACTGTTCTTAGCTGGTTGGAGTACATGTATTTATAAATAGTAATCTTAATCTGTGTTAACATGACTGTGATAGTACACTATCATAGTCTGGGAGCTATTTTCTTGTAGTAGTGGGGACGTCAGGCCAAGTTGCGCCTAGGAATATATATATATATATATATATATATATATATATATATATATATATATATATATATATATATATATATACATATATTGTCATAGCTTGTGTTGCCCTACTCCTGAAATAGATTGGGTGTATATTGGCGCGGGTTACCGCCTAGACCAATACGAGCCGACATCCCAACATGTATACTATTTCAGAGTGCTGTTGGTTCATAGGGAGAAATTCTTAGTCAGGCACGTGACACAAGCGGTATGTGACACGGAGAGACAGCTTGGAAATAGAGTAGCAAGCACATACCTAAATGGCTGCATACACATCTCAGTGATTCATCAAGGGTGTCAAGATCAGTCAAGAGGAAAGAACTAATTTCTTCCATAGGAAGTCATCTAATTAATTCCGGTCACGTAATTGACACAGACGGTGCTTTCCGTGTGGGTTACCACACACTGAAAATGTGACTGTTGAGAATGACCAAAGCTTTAACAATTAAAATCAACAACCTCTCCTTTGTAAGAAAACGAGATTTATAGTAAATTGGAAGTCACACTGGTAGTCACGTGACTACGGTGAGCTTCCTGTGGCCAAAATACACACACGATATGTCGAAAGAAACTATTCACATTTCGGTTGGATTTATTCTGATTTGTTCTTCATTTTATGTTAATTTAACTCTGTAGTAACGCACCTGAAACGCACAGTGAAATATGCCTCGCAATGAATTGTGCAATATATTGTTTTTGTCCGCATTATTCATATATATATATATATAATATTTGTATGGAAAACTTTTTTTTTGGGGGGGGGGGGGCCTGCGGCATATGCTGCTTGTTTGATTGAACAGACTTTGGACATAAACCCATTTTACTGATTATATATGGCATCTGTGTTTGTAGGTAACGGCCTTAGCGTTTCACGAAGGAATCTGCATTTAACCTGCTTCCTAAATACATTCTGAAATCTGACCGCAAAAGACAGCATCAAAGATTTTCTCCAATTAGTCGAGGGCGTTCTTATGTCGCTTCATCTGCAGGTTTGAAGAACTAACAAAATATTAAACGAAAACCTAAACTATTAATGTCCAATCCACCTTTTCTGTCACCCAAATCAAAGGACATTAAGTAGCCAGAATATCTTTAGGCTCGTCTATTAAATCATTTCCCCTAACACATCAGGACTGGGTAGTCTGAGCTGCCATTAAAATAGAAAACCGGTCTGCCGTTTGCAGCAGTCAATTTTCTGTAAATGAGATTCAAAATGTCATTACTCATCTTTTCTATTAATCATCGCGTGGACACGTGTCAATAATCTGACAAGACACAATTTTTAAATCCTACAAATTTCAATCATCCAATTAGATGCCAGTATCTGTGACAGGAAAGCTGTCGTCTGCCTGGCTCCTCACAGGTCCCCTTGATAACGTTTATTTCTCAGTGTCACAGGCATCATTGGGGGTTTTCATGCCTTTACAACAAAAGGACTTTTACGTTTTTGAAAAGAGGATCACATTTTAGTCGTTAGTGGCTCACAAACATACACTCATGTACTCTCTAGTCAGCTCACATACAACCCCCCACCCCCACACCACCCCCCTTCCCCACCTCCCCAGACGTGTTTAGGAACTTTAAAAAAAAAATTTAACTAAAATCTGAAATTCATATTACGAGAGTCTCTGTCGACAGACTGATAATAAGATAAAAGGCGACGAACAGACACACTTAAGAATATATAGAAATGTTTCAGTTGGTAAATGTCTTGCCAGAATCGTAGCAACGGATAGTATTCTTAGATAATCCAACAACAAATAAGTTGTTATGAGCAAATCTAGGTGTTTTTTTTTTCTTTCTTCTTTTCTATATGGCCCGCAACCAAGCTGGTAATTCTAAATGTCGCCCGCGAACTGGACTGATCTTCTAGAGACATTAGGATACAGTAGCCAATGTTAATCTCACGATGGCATGGTAAACCTTTCGGCAGCAATTTTGAGGTACTGAAGTTTTGAAAACGGATCAACATGATGGCACACGGGTAGTAACCCAGCAGTGCTCCGTTTTTTTCCCCGACTAAAGTCTGAGTCCGAAGAAGCTCAGCTCAGTGCACAGACTTCGTACCACCAGGCGAGGATTCTGAAATACTGTAGGTAGATTTTTAGCTCCAAAGTTTGCCCTGATAGCCTCGTTAGGCTACTCTTTTCGATCTCCAACTGCAAAAGTTTTTTTTTTCCACGTGCGCAACAATACACAATGGCGTCTGATCTCACTATCCAGAGATCAGGGGGAATTAATAACAGTCCAAGTTCACGTAAGAAAAATCCCAGCCCTTACTAGGGATTGAACCGAAAACCTAGGACTCGAGACGGACTCCGTTTATTGTCGCTCGGGCAATGCACTCCGACTTCAAAGGAAGTCTCCAGTTCGTCGACTCCCACGATATGCATGCTGGGAAGGCAGTGGACCTGTCCTTGTTTTATCCACAAAGGGCCCCGGAACCCACACGGGGAGTGTTACAATGTATGAAACGATTTATAATAAGACAGACAGGGCAAGACAACGATAAACAAAGTCTTTTATCATGGCATTCACAAATGTCACATTGCTTCATTTTGTCACAAGATAGTTATTTCAACTAGTCGACAAGGTACTTAAGGACGTAGGTTGGCAACTGCGTCTCTATCTCGCTATTTTACCCCCCCCCCCTCCCCCTCCACTTGTCAAACTACCCCCCGCCCCACCGCTCCCCCTCCACTCTCTCTGTTTCTCTCTGACTTAGCATAAATCTTTAGAAAGCCCATTAATTTCTTCTAGTTTTTGTTTATAATATTTTTCTTTACACTTTGAAGCTTATGTTCCTGATGCTTAGCCCAAACTATGCGTTATTAACATTGATTTTCTACACACAAAAAACATCGTTCTGTCTGTGGTTTCAATGGCCCTTACAGAGCCTAATCCGCATCAAGATCATGTATGGATCTGGAAGATTAACTGTCTTCCCTACATTATTTACATAGATCTGAAACGTAATTTCCATGGCGCCCACTGATGTTTCCATAACGCCATAACCCTAGATGGTAGATTAGTGTCCTGTTAACCAAACAACCATCATCACCGTGTGAATTTCAGGACCTCACCTTAGATGGAAAATGAACCGATCCATTGTCCCTTAGCAAGCATGCCGTAAAAGGGGGGAACTAGGTGAGCTGAGTCGATAGGCTCAGATATCACAGCCTAGTTGTAAACCACAACACAATGTGCCAGTCACCCTTTTAAGGGTGAGTGCAGGGATAAGAAGGAGGAGGAGAAGAAGAGGAAGAAGAAGAAGAAGTACAAGAACAAGTAAAGAACAAGAACAAGAAGAAGAAAAACAAGAAGAACAAGAAGATCATAATAATAATAATAATGGTGACGATAAAAAAATTATTCTAAATATGAAACTGATACAACAAGAGAGGTTTCTTCTAGCAGCGCCACTGTTAGCGTAGAAGAGACTGAAAGAGAATACTGTCTGCTAATGTCACCTGGTCATCTTAATGACCTAACCGTTTCCACTTTCTATTTCTGTCACCAGCTTTCAATTGATCTATTTTATTCTTCTCGTCGCAGTCACTACAAAGCTTGACTACTCAAGTGTAAATGTAATTGCGCATTATCTCACTAGAAATAGGCAGAAATTGATCCGGACATTAACAATTCGATTGAAATACCTCACAGTAAATTAACAGTCGATTAACAGATATTAGCCAAAGAATTTAATTACAGCACGAGTACCACACAAGTT
>CAJHNH020002671.1:17500-20000 GCA_905116865.2 Candidula unifasciata | reverse complement strand
ATCACTGGTGATGATCTCTCTCTCTCTCTCTCTCTCCCTCTCCCCCTCCCCCTTTCACTCACTCACTCACTCACTCACTCACTCACTCACTCACTCACTCACTCACTCACTCACTCACTCACTCACTCACTCACTCACTCACTCACTCACTCACTCACTCACTCACTCACTCACTCACTCACTCACTCACTCACTCACTCACTCACTCACTCACTCACTCACTCACTCACACTCTCTCTATAAGAGCTAATATTTCAAACTCCCATCTTTCCCTTCCTTGATCACTCAGTCAGTCAATCAATTATTTGATCGATCAGTCAATTCACCCACCTACCCATCTTTCTCTAAGAGAGGTACAGAGGTAATATCCCTCCTGCTCCTCCCTCCAACAATCAATCAATCAATCGATCCATCTATCCATACATCTACGAATCTACCCATCTCTCGCGCGCGTTCTCTCCCTTCCTCTCTCTCAGTCTCTCTCCCCTCCCTCCCCCTCTCTATCTCTCTCTCTCTATCTATCTCTATCTCAAGAGATAAAAGGGTGTTAGCTGTTGACTCACGAAGTGCCGCCACTACTTGGTCAGTACATCTAGAACATCAAAAGACAGGAACATCAAAAGACAGGAACATCAACAAGATAGGGACATCAACAAGACAGGAACATCAACAAGACAGGAACATCAACAAGACAGGAACATCAACAAGACAGGAACATCAACAGTTTGGCAGCTGTTGTTGACTCCCAACTCTTGGCTTCGGCGGCATAAGACCTCCACTACTAGGTTAGGAACTGGGTGACACTTTCCACTCGGCAAACCAATAACACGGTCTAGTCTGTACACACTTGCTAGTCTATGCACACCTACACTATAGTATGTGCGCCAACACTCTCTAGTATGTGCGCCAACACTCTCTAGTATGTGCGCCAACACTCTCTAGTATGTGCGCCAACACTCTCTAGTATGTCCGCCTACACTCTCTACTATGTCCGCCTACACTCTCTACTATGTCCGCCTACACTCTCAACTATGTCCGCCTACACTCTCTACTATGTCCGCCTACACTCTCTACTATGTCCGCCTACACTCTCTACTATGTCCGCCTACACTCTCTACTATGTCCGCCAACACTCTCTACTATGTCCGCCTACATTCTCTACTATGTCCGCCTACACTCTCTACTATGTCCGCCTACACTCTCTACTATGTCCGCCTACACTCTCTAGTATGTCCGCCTACACTCCCTAGTATGCGCGCTTACACTCTCGAGTATGTTTGCTTACACTTTCAAGTATGTGCCTGTACACTAGCCTATTTCACTGTCCTAACAGCCTCATGCCAATGAAACGTTGATACAGCTTCTACTCTCCAACGTCGTCAGGACTGACCTCCATTGATGTAGCTAACGTTCTCTCAACACAAACAGGATTTGCCTGCCAATAGTCTTATGGTTACTTTCTCAAGCATAATGTTTGGCCTCCATTGACGTACCATCCATAGGCATGGCGACTCACACTCCATCACGCAGACATACTTATGTGATGTGGAGTGACAATCCTCTGGCAGTACTTCCTGTAAAAGACTCCGCCCCTGAAAGACTCAAGGTAGATGTACCAATTGGTGAAAACTCCAGACTGTCAGTCTGCTACCCCAGCCACTCATTGAAGTATTACTGATTAACATTAGGTTAATCAGCCTCCTGTACTTTCCCATCACAACCCCACACTGGTCAGTACAACCAAAGGTCCCCGGTACTTTCTGTGCCCCTACGGATACCCCGACAACCACATGCCTCATAGCCGCAACAGGCCGACTCCACAAATATGTGGGCCGCACAACCGCTTATTCTGAAAAATCACACTGACAGAATGCCTAAGTCATGACGATCCACCAGAAACCATTGGACAGTCCACATGAGCTCCAACAGAATAAAAATGTCTTGTTAAAACTAGGGCTGTACCGAATAGTGATTTTCACTATTCGGCCGAATACGAAAAACGGGCCGAACTATTCAGCCGAATACGAATACGAATAGTCTATAGAGTATAATATATTTAAAAAAAAAAACATTAATAATGTCAAATGTACGCCGAACTTTTATTTCACAAAAAGTAGCACAGAATAGTCATTTTCTTCTTTGGCATTCTGAACCTTTGAGGTTTACTTCTGCAGATATCACTTGTCCTCTCTGGATGGCCGTCTCTTCACAATTTGTGACACCAGTTATTTGCAGGTCTGGCTGGACAGTATCTCTCCAACTTCTGTTATGTCTGCCTCGTGGTCTACTCCCCTTCCACCCTGAGGTGTATACAGTATTTCTTCTCTGTCATCTGACATTCATTCAATATGTCCCAATATGCCCCAACCATTTTAGTCTGTTAGCTCTAATGATGCCAGTGATCAGTGGTGTTTTAAACAGATTATGTGTTTCATTGTTACTTCTCACTCTCCATTCCCCGCTGTAGGCATCTTTGATGGGTCCAAAGATTTGTCAAAAG
>CAJHNH020002671.1:0-12500 GCA_905116865.2 Candidula unifasciata | reverse complement strand
TATCGGACACACACAAAAAACGTTCTTATAAGATTTGCTTTGTTTGACATAGGTATCCTTCTATGGGGCCTGCGTGGTCTCAAGGCACTGTGTCCGTCTCGAGTGTTAGAAGTTCCGGGTTCAAGTCCCGGTGAAGGCTTGGATTTTTCAAGTGGACTTCTAGTAGTTTCCCGGGTCTTTGGGAAGTGTGAATTGTTGCGCACGTAAAAAATGCATTTGCAGCTAGAAATCAAAAAGAGTAACCTAACAACGCTGCTCGATCAAAATTTACAGTTAAAAAATTACTGAAAAAATATTTCATGATCCTTGCCGGTGCAACAGAGTTCGTGCACTGCGTGGAGATACCTCAGACTCAGGCTTGAGTTAGAAGAAGAACGGAGCACTTATGGGATAAACCCGTATGCCATGATGTTCAATAAACATAAATATAGGTATCTTTCTATGCGTCAGGAGCAGTATTAATTGTCCCATAACCAGATTTGCTTTTGCATATCATATGTTGATTTCTCTATTTCTTGCTTGGAGGTGAAAAATGAGCCTAGATATTTAAATTCGCTCGTTTGTTTTATTTATGTGTTTTTTGCTTTAATTTATATGATTTCTTCTTGCGTATCTATTACCACTTCCTCTGTCTTATCAATGCTTATCTTCATATTATATTTCTCACACTATGTATTGACTTGGTTTATATAGTCTTGTAAACTCTCTTATGTTTCAGCTAGTAATACTTGGTCATCTTCAAACAATAGTTCTAGGATATCGTCCTTTCTCTTCGCTCTCTGCATAGATTGTCGATGTAAGTAAAAGTAAAAAAAAAAAAGTAAAGATCCCTTTTCAAGCCTTTCGGCGCATCGGGCATTTGGGCAGAGCGTCCCATATTTTTACAGACCATCAGCATTCTTTGGGTAATGTGGTCAGCATTACGCCGGCTGTCTTTACTTTCCCAGACAGCCCATCCTGGTACCCATTTGAGGCTGGGTCGACCTGCGACGTCCCGTACCACGACAAAAATCCACTATTGTCGATGTATGTTGTAAAAAGCATGGAAAATGGCACAAATCACTGTCTTTTTCATGAATGTACTTCAAAAGGTTGCCATGTACCTGTTTTTGTTCATAATAAACTTTTACTTGATGGATATAAGCTCTTACACACTTTAGTTAAACGTTTGCTGATTCCATATCTTCTGAAGCAATTCCACAGCATATTCCTATCCACTCTGTCAAATGCTTTTCCTGGTCTTATAAATGCGACTTTGCAAACGTTTGCTGATTCCATATCTTCTGAAGCAATTCCACAGCATATTCCTATCCACTCTGTCAAATGCTTTTCCTGGTCTTATAAATGCGACTTTGCAAACGTTTGCTGATTCCATATCTTCTGAAGCAATTCCACAGCATATTCCTATCCACTCTGTCAAATGCTTTTCCTGGTCTTATAAATGCGACTTTGCAAACGTTTGCTGATTCCATATCTTCTGAAGCAATTCCACAGCATATTCCTATCCACTCTGTCAAATGCTTTTCCTGGTCTATGAATGCGACTTTGCAAACGTTTGCTGATTCCATATCTTCTGAAGCAATTCCACAGCATATTCCTATCCACTCTGTCAAATGCTTTTCCTGGTCTTATAAATGCGACTTTGCAAACGTTTGCTGATTCCATATCTTCTGAAGCAATTCCACAGCATATTCCTATCCACTCTGTCAAATGCTTTTCCTGGTCTTATAAATGCGACTTTGCAAACGTTTGCTGATTCCATATCTTCTGAAGCAATTCCACAGCATATTCCTATCCACTCTGTCAAATGCTTTTCCTGGTCTATGAATGCGACTTTGCATGTCTTTTCATACACTATTGCTCTTTCTGTCAACTGTCTTAATGTAAATATTGTGTCTGTGCAGCTTCTGTTACGCCTAAAACCCATCTGGGCTTCTGAAAGTTGTTCTTCTACGAATAGTCCTAATCTTCTATCAATTAATTAAGCACACATTTTCCCTGTGAGGCCTATATTGATATTCACCTGTAATTAATGCACTCTTTTTTACTCCCTTTATTTGTCCATATCGGTATAATTATTGCTGTTTGCCAGTCATCTGGAGTTTCTTATTCTAGTCAGTCTGGATCATTCGCCTGACCCATTTTGCTCCTGTTTCTCCAGCTGCTTTTAGAGATCGTCAATACCAGTCGCTTTGTACTTTGGTGCTATCGTTATTACATTTTCGACTTCTGTCAATAGAATTGCTGACTCTTGCATATCCGTCTCTTCTGCTGTGTTTGTTTTAGTATTGTTGTTTGCATTGTCATCTTTATTCTTGAAATTCAGTAGTTCTTTAAAATAGTTACTCTATCTCTCTAGAATCATTTTCGGGCCTAGTATAGGTTGTCCTCTTTCATCATTTTGTATTTCTGTGGATTATACTCTTCATTGCTTTGTCTTATCCCTCTTTCTTTCTTGTGGTAGTTTCTTATTGCTGCTTTTTCTTCGGCAGCCAGAATTTCTCCAAACTTCTCTTATGAGTCTTTCTTGGCTAATCGTTTTGCTTTAGTGGCTTCTTTTCTGGCTTGCCTATACCTTGTGTGAAATAGTCAGTTTTGTTTCTGTTTTTCAACATTCCCTTGAGGTCAGGAAGCATTACAATCAAAATCAAAAAGTTAGTTACGATAAAGTAACAAAACCACAGTGCTGGACACCCAGTAATTAGGAAGAGCAGTCAATGATTCACTAATCTTGAATATCCAGTAGGTTGCTATAGACAGAATTACTCAGAATTTAATTATTTTGTAAAATATTAGGCAGACAAGAAAACAATACACATCTTCTCCTAATAATTCATTTTATGCCTATCTTGTTCCAGTTTCTGGAGCTGCATCCGGCCGGAACACGAATTGAATTACTTGCCTGATGGAAAAAGAACTAATTAATTTTCTTTAAATAGGTTTTGGATTACGTAAGCAGGTTCGTTCAACTTTCTGTCCATCCGTTCACACACCCTGTGCAATTATCTTTCTATTCAAGAGTGTCACAGTTGTCCTTATCGGCCGGTTTCTTTTAATCACATCTTGAATACACTTATTTGTGGCGCCTATTGAAACATTCACAGAATATCTGCTGGAATCTGCAGGATCAGTGTACTGTTGATAATCCAGGATGTTGAAGGTTTAGATTAGAGGCGCCAACTCAATAAAGACATTATTTGGAAGGTGTGGAGGGGGTTTCAGCACCCTTAAACGCACAAACAAACACATGGCTACGCATTGAAACAAAGTCTTGGGTACCCCTACCCCTACCCTAACCCACATAGAAAATGTATCAGAACACTGAGAGAGACAGAGAGAGAGAGAGGGAGTCAGAGAGAGACAACACAGCTCTGGGCTCAGTTGCTAGAAGGCTTACCTAGCTTAGTGTTGGAGATGCGTTTGGATTCATACAGACATGCACAGTTTCTTCAAATCAGCTGTTCTCCGAGGTCGACGAAAGCGAAAATGAGTCTAGTGCTACGGTCAGTGCTTTACCCTAGAACGGGGAAATGCATCCTGGAAACCAGATGCTATGGCACGGGGGAACCACACCCTTAGCCAGGACTGGCAAGCTGTCTAGAGGAGGGATGCCCCGATAGGCGGACAGGGAGAATAGAGCTCCCGCCTCCCCAGCAAGCATGTTGTAGTAGTCAACTAACTGGTAACTTCTTTCGAAGTCGAAGTGCATCTGCTTAAGCGGCAAGGTAAAACCGACTGCACACAGATAAGCCAGTAAAATGAATGCACACGCAACAGTCAGGCCCTGGCACAAAGCCTAAGTCCAAATGGACAAACAACAAAGACTTTCTGTTGGAGCTTACAACCGGTGAACAAAGAAGAAGAAGATTTAAACAAAAATACTTTGGGTCCCAGGTCGATGCGGCCTACAATAGGAAACAGGAAATGCCTTATGATGTAAGACATACTGACCATATCACTTGGAGAAACAGAAATGAAAAGACAAATTAGAAATGTAATTTTTATTTTCTTTATAAGTTTTTAACCAGTGACGGACTTGGACATTAACAAAAGAACATGAACTGCAACAAACCGCCTGTGGAATTTGATGTGAAACAAAGGCAGCTAACAAAACCAGAAAAGATCATGTGGAAACTGAAGAGATTCGAAGAAATATTGGGAAAAACTAACTCTTATGAACTTCATTGAGAAACAAAGGCAGCTAACCAAACCAGAAAAGATCATGTGGAAACTGAAGAGATTTGAAGAAATATTGGGAAAAACTAACTCTTATGAACTTCATTGTGAAACAAAGGCAGCTAACAAAATCAGATAAGATCATGTGGAAACTGAAGAGATTCGAAGACATATTGGGAAAAAACTAACTCTTATGAACTTCATTGAGAAACAAAGGCAGCTAACAAAATCAGAAAAGATCATGTGGAAACTGAAGAGATTCGAAGACATATTGGGGAAAAACTAACTCTTATGAACTTCATTGAGACACAAAAGCAGCTAACAAAATCAGAAAAGATCATGTGGAAACTGAAGAGATTCGAAGAAATATTGGGGAAAAACTAACTCTTATGAACTTCATTGAGAAACAAAGGCTGCTAACAAAATTAGAAAAGATCATGTGGAAACTGAAGAGATTCGAAGACATATTGGGGAAAAACTAACTCTTATGAACTTCATTGAGACACAAAGGCAGCTAACAAAATCAGATAAGATCATGTGGAAACTGAAGAGATTCGAAGAAATATTGGGGAAAAACTAACTCTTATGAACTTCATTGAGAAACAAAGGCTGCTAACAAAACCAGAAAAGATCATGTGGAAACTGAAGAGATTTGAAGACATATTGGGGAAAAACTAACTCTTATGAACTTCATTGAGACACAAAGGCAGCTAACAAAATCAGAAAAGATCATGTGGAAACTGAAGAGATTCGAAGAAATATTGGGGAAAACTAACTCTTATGAACTTCATTGAGAAACAAAGGCAGCTAACAAAATCAGAAAAGATCATGTGGAAACTGAAGAGATTCGAAGAAATATTGGGGAAAACTAACTCTTATGAACTTCATTGAGAAACAAAGGCAGCTAACAAAATCAGAAAAGATCATGTGGAAACTGAAGAGATTCGAAGAAATATTGGGAAAAACTAACTCTTATGAACTTCATTGAGAAACAAAGGCAGCTAACAAAACCAGAAAAGATCATGTGGAAACTGAAGAGATTCGAAGAAATATTGGGGAAAACTAACTCTTATGAACTTCATTGAGAAACAAAGGCAGCTAACAAAACCATAAAAGATCATGTGGAAACTGAAGAGATTCGAAGAAATATTGGGAAAAACTAACTCTTATGAACTTCATTGTGAAACAAAGGCAGCTAACAAAATCAGATAAGATCATGTGGAAACTGAAGAGATTCGAAGACATATTGGGAAAAAACTAACTCTTATGAACTTCATTGAGAAACAAAGGCAGCTAACAAAATCAGATAAGATCATGTGGAAACTGAAGAGATTTGAAGACATATTGGGGAAAAACTAACTCTTATGAACTTCATTGAGACACAAAGGCAGCTAACAAAATCAGAAAACATCATGTGGAAACTGAAGAGATTCGAAGAAATATTGGGGAAAAACTAACTCTTATGAACTTCATTGAGAAACAAAGGCTGCTAACAAAATTAGAAAAGATCATGTGGAAACTGAAGAGATTCGAAGACATATTGGGAAAAACTAACTCTTATGAACTTCATTGAGACACAAAGGCAGCTAACAAAATCAGAAAAGATCATGTGGAAACTGAAGAGATTCGAAGACATATTGGGAAAAACTAACTCTTATGAACTTCATTGAGAAACAAAGGCTGCTAACCAAACCAGAAAAGATCATGTGGAAACTGAAGAGATTTGAAGAAATATTGGGAAAAACTAACTCTTATGAACTTCATTGAGAAACAAAGGCTGCTAACAAAATCAGATAAGATCATGTGGAAACTGAAGAGATTTGAAGAAATATTGGGGAAAACTAACTCTTATGAACTTCATTGAGAAACAAAGGCAGCTAACAAAATTAGAAAAGATCATGTGGAAACTGAAGAGATTTGAAGAAATATTGGGGAAAACTAACTCTTATGAACTTCATTGAGAAACAAAGGCAGCTAACAAAATCAGAAAAGATCATGTGGAAACTGAAGAGATTCGAAGAAATATTGGGAAAAACTAACTCTTATGAACTTCATTGAGAAACAAAGGCAGCTAACAAAACCAGAAAAGATCATGTGGAAACTGAAGAGATTCGAAGAAATATTGGGAAAAACTAACTCTTATGAACTTCATTGAGAAACAAAGGCTGCTAACAAAATCAGATAAGATCATGTGGAAACTGAAGAGATTTGAAGACATATTGGGGAAAAACTAACTCTTATGAACTTCATTGAGACACAAAGGCAGCTAACAAAATCAGAAAAGATCATGTGGAAACTGAAGAGATTCGAAGAAATATTGGGGAAAAACTAACTCTTATGAACTTCATTGAGAAACAAAGGCAGCTAACAAAACCAGAAAAGATCATGTGGAAACTGAAGAGATTTGAAGACATATTGGGAAAAACTAACTCTTATGAACTTCATTGAGACACAAAGGCAGCTAACAAAATCAGAAAAGATCATGTGGAAACTGAAGAGATTCGAAGACATATTGGGAAAAACTAACTCTTATGAACTTCATTGAGAAACAAAGGCTGCTAACCAAACCAGAAAAGATCATGTGGAAACTGAAGAGATTTGAAGAAATATTGGGAAAAACTAACTCTTATGAACTTCATTGAGACACAAAGACGGAAATGGTTGGGTACCTAGGGGGAATTAATCCAACAATGATGGCAGTAAGTGCGTACAGCATGAAAATGGAAACACAAAATGGCAGAGCGAGAACTGTAAAAAAAAAAGATGAATCGAAGGATTCATTCACAACCTAAACCTCCATAACATCCCAACTGAACGCGCCCTACCTGGGTTACCTATCATCTGTTAAAAGACGACGCTCACCTGCACAAAGCTGTTACCGACATCAGCTGTGTGTTTGTTGATTGATGAACGAGAGGTGTTGTTTGGATTGAGTTTCTACAGAGATTCTTCTTTACAAGGTTATATCCACTGACTGTCGTTTAAGCTAAAACTAGACGCGCCTTACACCATACAATCAAAAGGATGTGGACACATTTCTTCTTAACTACAACTTGTTCTCAACAGGATAGCAAAATTTAAGAAACATTCAATAAAAGCAGATGGGCGCTAAAATCCAAAACATTCTCCTGATAATAAAACCTACTGCATCAGAACTAAATGAAACTGGAGAAATTGAAAGTCGAGAACAGGTGAAAGTATATACTCAAGCCTAATATATACCAAGAAATAAGAGGTATGATGGTATGTAGAGCTATCTGTGTGTACTTATTGTAAATAAGTAAAGAAAATGTCAAGATCCCTTTTCACGCCTTTAGGCGCATCGGGCATATGGGAAGAGCACCAATATTATTTCAGACCAATCGGCTCTAGGTGGGTAATTTGTTCAGCATTACGCCGGTCGTCTTTACTTCCCAGGACATACATCCTGGTACCCATTTTAGGCTGGGTCGACCTGCGACGTCCCATATTATGATGCAAATCCCCACTGCCGGCAGTGTCAGCTGGTGGTATCTCTCCAATACTCTAAGCTTGCATATGTCTAATTTGTAGGACTGGTGCTAGATAGCACGTTGCTACCAGATTGATTACTAATTTATAAACAGTCGATTCAGAAACAGTCTGCTGTCAGTAAAAAACAAGACCAGATGCAGACTGTAATAGCGACCATGTGCCAGTCATTGGAAAACAAGACCAGATGTAGACTGTGAAAGCGACCATGTGCCAGTCATTGGAAAACAAGACCAGATGCAGACTGTAATAGCGACCATGTGCCAGTCATTGGAAAACAAGACCAGATGTAGACTGTGAAAGCGACCATGTGCCAGTCATTAGAAAACAAGACCAGGTGTCTGTAATAGCGACCATGTGCCAGTCACTGGAAAACAAGACCAGATGTAGACTGTAATAGCGACCATGTGTCAGTCACTGGAAAACAAGACCAGATGTAGACTGTGAAAACTAAGGATAAAGCAGAAACATTTTTAATGGGCTAAAAGAAATACCAAGCTAGATTTAGCAATGCTTGAATCAAATCAAGAAATAAGTAACACATACACCATTACTGTTTACATATCGGGCATATCTCAAAATATGTGCTGATAAGAAACACCCACTGCATCAAGCGCTTTTTAGTGAAAAGGGCGACAGACTGAAGAGGGGAAAATCGTGGCTAGGTCGGGCAGAAGATGTTATTAGGCAAATATGCAGCCTAACCGACATCATACCTGGTGCAGAATGGATACCTGTGCCTCAGGGGTTTATTTTTACATTTTCCTGTATTGTCACACTCAACAGGCGATGTAGAGAAGAGAATCCTGTTGCTGTTAATGCAGAGGTCAACGCTCTCATCGGTGAAAATTCAGACGAAGCAGATACAATAATCTATACAGACGGATCCGTTATACGCCAAAGAAGAAGCGCATGGGCATTTACAGCACGCTCAGCGGGCAGAACAGTCAAAGAAGCCAACGGCGCCTTCTCCATGACAACCAGCAGCATGACGATGGAGGTGATGGCAGTGACGCAAGCGTTTGCCTGGCTTGAAACACAAAAATAAACCGGCGTATGTATATTCAGTGATTCAATGAGTATGATCCGGAGGGTTCAGGCAGGTTCAGTGCGAAGACAATGGCTTGAATCATTACAGAAGTCCAATGTGCGTGGAGTCACCTTTATTTTTGTTCCGGGACCCGCAGGCGTCGATGGAAATGAAAGAGCTGACAGGTTGGCTGGATCCGCTATCACTACCGACGGTCAGCCTATGGATCATGCTGATATTATCAATGCCCTCAGAGAAATGGGAAGGATAGAGGACTTTGGTGGCAGTGAATCCACATCACTCGCCAGAATGGCAGACTTGGGAATTAAGATCGGCACAGCAAAAAACGAGACGCACACCGGACACGCCAGAAGTCTTGTGAATCAACGTAGAACTGGTACTATTAGCCATCGGACGTTGGGTTTCATACTGAGGAGAGGATCTGAGAACCTATGGACATGTCCGGAGTGCAATGAGGATAACCCACCTAACTAACTAACTAACTAACTAACTAACTAACTAACTAACTAACTAACTAACTAACTAACTAACTAACTAACTAACTAACTAACTAACTAACTAACTAACTAACTAACTAACTAACTAACTAACTAACTAACTAACTAACTAACTGTTTACAATAGATACAATGTTACTGAAAACATAAGCCATACAGGGGAACAATGGCAAATGCTAAAAGAGTCATTACAACAGACATCAAAAGAAGTATTACCAGAAGTACAGAAGACAGCAAAGGGAAAAAAAAATGGATGACAGAGAAAATTTTACATCTGATGGACATTATAGGAAAAAAGCAAACACAACCAAGATGAACATAAAAGAACAAACACATAGAGAGACTTAGGTAAATATAATGTAGGGAAAGAGATTTAGCTTAATAATAAGTGCAAAGAAATTTAGGAACAAAAAGAGAACACACAAGACATGTATAAAAGAATACAAGAACTATAAGGTTTTAGAAAATATACAGCAAGTAGTTGCTTGAAAACAAAAGAAAGTGAAATAACAATGGACAAAGAGAAGGTACTTGGTAGATGGACACATACATGGTATACCAAGAATAGAGGTTTGTGGGCATATTGATATAATTGTAACAGAAAGTGAAAACAATGGTCTTTGTCTGAACAGCAGAAAAACAGAAGTAATGGTAATGGTAATTACAAAGAAAAATGACCTTCCAAAATGCAGCATCAAATTAAATAGAACCAACCTAAAGCAGGTCGATATGTTTAAGTACTTGGGTACTCTGATAGCATCAGATGGAAAATGTATTAAGTAAGTTAAATGTTGAATAGCTCAAGCTAAGGCAGCATTTCACAAAATGAAGAATAGTTGACACAATCTGTCTTTGCCAATTGAGACCAGAAAGAGATTTTTTTAACAGTTACATACATTCTGTATTGATATACGGAAATGAATCGTTGACAGTCAGTAAATTAGGGAAAACTTATTCGGAAGCTGCGGAGATGTGGTTTGATAGACGAATTATGAGAATAACTTGGGCAGATAAAAAGAAGAAATGAAGACGTCTTGAAAGAAACTGATTCACGAAAAGAACTGATTGCCTACGTCAGAAAAAGACAATCTACATTCTTTGGTCAAATTATGAGAAGGAGAAAACTAGAATACATCGTGACGGGGGGAAGAATGGAGAGGAAGAGAGCAGGGGATGACCGAGAGAACAGATGTCGGACATCATGGCATGAAAATCATCTGTATCAGAGTTGAATGAAAGTACACGAGAAAGAAGGTTCCTTAAGTTTTTGAGATTTTTAAAAAACAGATCAACATCATGGCACACTGGTAGTAACCGCCCATAAGTGCTCCATTATTCTTTTAACTGAAGTCTGAGTTCGAGAAAGCTGAGCACAGTGCAGAGTTTCTGTAGCATTGGCAAGGATCCTAAAATACTTTGGGTAAGTTTGTAACTCCAATTTTTGCCCGGGCAGCGTTGTTGGGCTACTCTTCTCGATTTCTAACTGCCAAGCGATTTTTTACGTGCGCAGCAATGCACACGGGCGTCCGGTCTCACTACCCAAAGACAAGGGGGAAATTAGTAGAAGTGCAAGTCCGCGTGAACAAATCTCAGCCCTCACCAGGGATTGAACCCGGAACCTCTAGCACTCGAGGCGGACACCATGCCTCGAGGCTACGCAGCCCCCTAGAAGGTTCAGAACAGATATGACTACCAACGCCATTCAGCATAGACTTTAAGAAGAAGTGTTTTGCTGTAGCACTCCAAGAATCAACCCAGCAAATACCACCGAGAACGGTTTCACTACCTTTCACTGTTTACAGATGAAGTATTTACTGGGAAGCTGGAGGTGTTAAAGACAGCATATAGCATTGAGTTTCATTAGTATTTGACTGGCATAAGGCCTTCAATGTCGGCTCTGTGGCTAAGTCGATGCGAACGCTTCGCTTCGTAATGCCGGGATGCCGGGATCGATCCCAGCTGCGGGCAATGCGCCTTGCGTTGGTTTCGACAGTGGTATCAAGAAAGCCAACCGTCCAGAAGCAATGGCACACTCCTGGACGTAAATTTGCCTAGAGAAACCACACAACAGCCAGGGGCTGTTAGGGTTGGTTCTGCAACGTCCTGCAAAGGATACGCAACAACCTTAAGACCTTCAATATGGGTATAAAAGATGCTGAGGACAAGAGACGTGTGGGTCGAGCTTCCACCACTAAAACTAAGGAAAACGTGGACGGTGTGTGGGAAAGTTTGAACAGTGATCAACGAAAGAAAGAGTGTGCGATTAATCGCGGAGGAGCTAAACTTGCACAAAACGCATGTTTACGATATTTTGACGCAAAGTGTGTGGAAAGTTGGAGCCAACATTGCCGACAGACCACAAAAAAAGCAAACCATGTAACAATTTCGCAAGAACTGTTTGAGTGTGTGGGAGCACAACCAAACATTCTGCGGAAGGTGGTCACAGATGATAAGTCCTGGATGTTTCGGTACGATCCAGAGACCAAAAGACAAAGTTCTGAAAGGCACCAGAAGGGCTCACCCAGTTCCATGTTTTACGACGCGTCACTGGTACAGGGAAACTCTACTTCCAGGATCCGCACGCTCCAACTGCAACTCGACGACTGAGACTGGTTACAGCGCAATGCGGACACCCACACCACCCCACCAAGCCACATGTTTCCCCACCCACGACGCATGCGCGAAACTGCTGTTCTTGTCCAATTACTTTGTTGGGGATTGAATCAGGACAGTCAACGTATTAGTAAGACATTGTGTGAAAGCGGTAGTGGTGTGATTTTACAGACAAATGATGAGAACAGCAAAAACAGACTAAAAAGAGTAATGAAAAATACCTTGAGAGAAATGAACTCACAGAGAGAACTGATTATCTGCTTCAGAAGGAGACAAACTACATTTTTTGATCACATTAAGGGAAGCAGAAAACTTTGGCATCTCGTAACAGTGGAAAAGTTAGAGGGAGATCGAGGCAGAAATAGACAGAGAGTCAAGATGCTGTACAGTTTGGCATCATGAAAGAGAATGTAATCTGTGTCAGAAACTATTGAAGGCTTTAACAGACGTGACTTTCGACGCCGCATGGCATAAACAAGGAGAAGGATTTGGAGGAGAAGGGGAGGAGGAGGAGGAGAAAAATGAAGAAGAAAGAGGAGGAGGAGGGAAAAGATGAAGGATGAGAAGAAGGATGAGGGCATGATGATGATGAACAGGGTGTCAGTATTTTTTCATTGTTGGATGCCATTCTGGAAGTCGCGATGGTTGTCACAA
>CAJHNH020002670.1:45000-98956 GCA_905116865.2 Candidula unifasciata | reverse complement strand
CCCTTTCCCCTTTCCGGGGAGGAAACCCCAAAAGACAGTATAGACATTAGTGCTGAAATTCTTTCACTGATAGCTGGAATTCACTTCAATTGTTTTTGTACAGATATTATACTAAATACATGCATTCATTTTCATGGCTGACTTAGGTTTCTCTATGTCACCTTCTTAAGTGTTTAGCAGTTGTATGTGTATGTATCTTCATTATATGTGTTAACATGGTTATGATAATGAACTATCATAACCTGGGGGCTTTCTTTAGTAAGTAGTGGGGGTGTCCAGCCAAGTGTGCCTAGAAATATTGTATTTATATACTGATATATTTTGTAGTGCCAATACTTGAGTTGCCCTACTGCCGAGATAAGTTGATCGTATATTGGCCACGGGGAATCCCTTAGACCAATACGAGCCAAACGACTCAACAAAATTATCTCTGAGTGCTGCTGGTTCTGAAGGAGAAATCCTTACATTAGGCACGCGACAGGAGTGATATGTGACACTGACAGACAAGTCACATCTCTGAAATGGTTGTGAACGCCACACAGAAGTTCTGAACAAAGACGAAAGCCCAGGAATGGACGAATAGCCAGAACATTCCACCGGAATTTGATATTTGTTTGATTTTTGAAAAAAAGGTGTGCAGTGTGCCTCCCCTCCCGCCACCCCCCCCTCCCCCCCCCAGTATTGCCCTGGGATCTACACAGGCCATTGGTATCCATAATCATGTCAGAAGACAGCTTATCACTTCTTCTTCTACTTCTTCTGCTACTTCTTCTTCCACTACTTTTTCTTCTACTTCTTCTTCTTCTACTTCTTCTACTACTTTTTCTTCTACTTCTTTTTCTTCTTCTTCTTCTTCTTCTTCTTCTTCTTCTTCTTCTTCTTCTTCTTCTTCTTCTTCTTCTTCTTCTTTCTTCTTCTTCTTCTCTTCTTCTTCTTCTTCTTCTTCTTCTTCTTCTTCTTCTTCTTCTTCTTCTTCTTCTTCTTCTTCTTCTTCTTCTTCTTCTTCTTCTTCCTCTTCCTCTTCTTCTTCTTCTTCTTCTTCTTCTTCTTCTTCTTCTTCTTCTTCTTCTTCTTCTTCTTCTTCTTCTTCTTCTTCTTCTTCTTCTTCTTCTTCTTCTTCTTTCCTAAACTTCTTGGATGCCTCGCGTCAGGGCAGGAAGGAATCTCTGGAATGGGCCCTTAGTTCGCTTGGTATAAAGTACTTCCCAGTGTCTGATATTTCTGCTGTCCATCTTCCGCACGGCTGACCTCAGGCTGTTACCCTGTCTGCTTATCACAAACATCACAGAGATTTGTGTGTGTGTCTCTGTGTGTGTGTGTGTGTGTGTGTCGAGCTTTTGAAAACATGGAAACTGGAAAGACCTATTTTTTTGCTATAAGGCGTATTACTATATTTTAGTAAATGTAGTTACCCCTTTTTCAGGTCTTGGTGGTTTGTGTGTGTGTGTTTGTGTGTGTGTATGTTTGTGTGCGAATGTGGTGTGTGTGTGTATGTGTGTAGTAAAGACATCATTTCATGACATAGGGAGAGTTGGATTCATGGTAAAGTAATCTTTCTATGCCAATAACGTGTCGGGAACATGGCGTTAGACTTAAATTTTACGGATCAATCGTCTCTTGATGGATACTGACAGATCACCCGGCTGTTACTGAACGTAAAATTTGGCTACAAAAACCACAACAGAAAACACATGCTATGGTTGGCTCGGCAACGTCCTGTAAAGGATACGCAACTAATTATTGCCATAAGAAAATCAGAGGGCAGAAACACGTAGGGAAGCAAATGCAATATTAAAAATAGAAAGTCCCAGACAGGGTGGGAATCAAAGTTCAAAGCTCATCAGATTTCCTGCGGCCATTTTAAACTGCCCAGGCTGAAATACTTTGGGTAGATTTTTAACTATAAATTTTGCCAGGGCAGCGCCGTTTGACTACTCTGTTCTATTTCCAAATGCCAAGGGATTTTTTAAGAGCACAACAATGCACACGGCCGTCCGAACTCACTACCAAGAGACCAAGGGGAATAACTAGAAGTCCAACTCCACGAGAAAAAAAACTCAGCCCTTACCGGGGATTAAACCCGGAACCTCTAGCACTCGAGGCGGACACCATGCCCCGAGATCACGCAGCTCCCTTGCCAAATGAATTAAAAACACAACTTTTGTAGGATGCGGATTCTTCGTCTTAGCATTCACCGGCTTTAAACTCCGGTGGAAAGGTCCGGTTATTCGTTCACTTCTAAACTTTGGTCTTATTGTAAACTTGCGTGCACATCCGTTCTACAGATCTGTTTTATTTGTATGCCGACTGTTGGTTTAAAACCATGATCAGAGAAAGCTCAACCATGGCCCTAATGAACACCGAAGACCTAAAAAAAGATGGCAAGAAACCGCAAAATGTGGTGAGTTGTACCATTGCCCTATGCGCCGCCCTAGGTCTAAGAGGAAAGACTAACCATCTAAGACTGTTCGTTCCTTGCTTCTCAGGCAGAAGCACTTAGACCTGGAAGTTACCACACCTAATTAATTACCTTTTACGACATGCTTGAAAGGTAGCTATAGGTCTGTTCTTTTTTTCCTTAAATGGGGCTCCTGTATTTCACACGGAGAATAAGTGTTAATGCGGGCAAAAGATACCAAAGAGCAGGGGCACATAAACTGACAGTCCTTCTTACTAAGATTTCAGAAGATAAGAATGGCTGTTAAAATGGATTTCAAAACATTCGTACAAATACTGCACTACTGGTGCTAATCCTGGACATTATCGAAGGCTTAACTACGTAAATTACCACACATAAGATATGAGATGAATGAGGAGATCGAAATAGAAACAACACCACCAGACAGGATGTTGGAGCAACACTTTGCACCAAATACATCGCAAAGCACAAGATCAAATGGTTTAAACATCGCATATGAAAGCAGCAACCTCAATTAATCACACAGGGGCACCTATTTGTTTCGAGAGTAAGCGCAATGGCGTGTGCATTGGGGTGCGGGCCGCCCTGGGTGTCGTCGCTTAGGTGTGGGGTGGTGACAAAACGGCAAAACGCGTGTTATTAAATTGAAAAAGAAAATTTGGACTTATGACACTGTGGAAAAAAATATTATATAAAATAAGTTTAATAACTTCGTCTGACTATTAATAAGGCGTAGCAGGTCAACACAATACCTATTAAAACTTGTTGGGATGTCAGTTGCTTTCACGGTGTGATTCTCCCACCACTGTTCACAAGACATGATAATGGTCATTTTTCTAGCTGATGAGCTATTACTGCCATTACTTATCAGCATAGACCAAATCTTTTTAACTTGCGGCCCGAGGAACACATCTAGAAGCATAGCAAGGGGCCAGTGGATCATTGCCAGTTGTATCGTAGTAATGATATTTCTATGTTGGGACTCACGCTTCTAACCCGTGACTATCCCCCTTTTCAAAATATTTGCCCCCTAAGTATTCTTAGTTGAACAGTTCTGACATGGTTAGCTGCGTATCCTTTACATGACGTTGCAGAACCCCAACATTGTTTGGCTGTTGTGGTTTCTCTGGGCAAGTTTACGTTCAGTAGTTTGCTAATGCAGGCTGAACGGTCGGTGTTTCGATGCCACTGTCAAAACCAACGCAAGGGGCAAGGGCCGCAGCTAGAATCGAACCCGGCACCCGGCTTTTCGAAGCGTTTTCACAAGGCCTTAGCCACAGACGCT
This sequence comes from Candidula unifasciata, assembly GCA_905116865.2. Lineage (NCBI taxonomy): Eukaryota > Metazoa > Mollusca > Gastropoda > Stylommatophora > Geomitridae > Candidula > Candidula unifasciata. The sequence goes on along the minus strand of CAJHNH020002670.1, from coordinate 95,252 downwards.
GACCCTGGCATAGATCATAAGAAAAGGGAATGAATAAGTCGACGACTTTCTAAGGAAACAAATCAAATAACCTACTGCCACAAGACTTACTACTGAACGTAACATTTGCTTATAAAAACCTCAACAGGGACTAAAAAATGTTGGTTTTGCAACGACCTGTAAAGAATATGCAACTAACTATTGCCATAAAAAAGGACGTAAAAAAGAGGGGGGGGGGGGGTGGAAGGGGGCAGAACCACAGGAAAATGCATATGCGATATTAAAAATAGAAAGTCCTAGGCAGGGTGTGAATTAAGCTGAATTAAACATATTTAAAGTCCTGACATTAGGACAGAGGGTGACTAAGTACACCTTCCTTGTTGTTTCCTTCCGCATCTTACAGCCGTGATGGCAATCTGTTTTACATCGTGGCGCCTGCGGTGACACCTTGGCCTGTTTCCCAATATAGATACAGACTTCAGTCCCGCGGATTAGCTATCGGGAGGATCAAGCAATCTATCACAGGGGACGACAACCTCCAGCCATTCAATAGTAACCATAGAATACACGTACATAAATACCTACACACACATACATACATACATACTTGTAGAGAGCGCAAGGACGACGGGAAAGTAATAGGTGTAATTGAAGATAACGATACAGAAAAGAAGCAAGGCGAAGAAGTGGCGGACTAGGAAGACAATTGGGAATGTAGGAAAAAGAAAAATTGAAGATCAAATAAAAAAGAGATTAAAGGATGAAGAAGTCGAAATGGAGAATGCGAAGAATAAAATGCACAAGCAAGGAGATCAGGAAATGAAAAGAGAAGAATCAAATTGTACAAAGGAATAAAAAAGATAAAAGACGAAGTAAGGAGAAGAAATGGGGGAAAGGGGTAGGGGGCGGTGGTGGGGAGGGGGGGGGGAAACAAAAGAAAATAGGAAGATAATATGACGAAGAATATGATGAAAAGGGCAAGGATAACAGAAGGCAGAAGAATCATTTCAAATAAACAAAAAAAATTGATTATGGTTGAAAAGTCCTGCTAACATAATTCAGATTTAATCAGCTCTCTTTTATAAAAAAAAAAAAAAAAAGTACACAAAAGCATAGTTGAGCAGTAAAGATATACACATTAAGATGCATGTACCAGATACGAGAAAACATAATATATGCACGTCTGCTAAATAATATTATCATAACTATAGAAAACACTGGCGGATATTAAAATGTCTATTTCAAGCCAACTAAGTTTGCCCCGTTACAAAATTTTGCGACCATTATTGTGTGTTTAAAATGTATTTCTTCTGTCACGTTTTGACTAGAAGTCATAAATATATTCGCCAATTCCACCAAGTCACCTCGACCTCGACGTAGTCTCCGGTTATCTGAACATTACATGGCGTACTGTCGCCCCGGCCGCTTAATGATTGCATATCAATCAATCATACTGGTGTGTGAACGACTGCAACGTTGACAATCACCAAGGATGATTTTAGCACACGGTATCGGCGTCGCTGACTGATGGCTTGTGCAAGCCATCAATCTAGACCTTTCTTTTACAGCCAACCCTCTGTGCCTATATTCCATTATGCTGTGACTGGTTCGTGGGTGATAATGATCTGTTGCTACTTTTCACAAACATACACCCACCCACTTGAATAATCGCGGCTGAAATGTTTGTCACCTTCTCAAATTACCATATGGCTAATCCAAAAAGGCAGCCGCCATGGTCTAGCGGCTAGACGCTTGCCTTCGGATCGGAAGGTCATGCGTTCGCTTCCTGACAGGGGCCAGAATTTTTTTCAAACATGACTTTGGCTCCCAGGTCGACACAGCCTTGAGTGGGTACCAGATACAGTCCTGGGAAGTAAAGGCCGCCAGCGTGATGCTGACCACATCTCCCACCAAGTGCTGTTCGGTCTATAAAATATAGGTCTAGCCCTATATATCAGATACGCTTGAAAGGCGTGGATGAGGGTATTTTTTTAACACCACTTCAAGATGCCCACACGTCGCTATAAGAGACATGCGAGCTGAGTTTGGCCACCAAGTTCTCTGCCTGGCTCTACGTTTAGGGATGAGACTTTCTTGGCACACATTTTCTACGAAGACATACTTTTTCTTTTTCTTCTTGTTCTTGTTCTTCTTCTTCTTCTTCCTCCTCCTCTTCTTCTTCTTCTTCTTCTTCTTCTTCTTCTTCTTCTTCTTCTTCTTCTTCTTCTTCTTCTTCTTCTTCTTCTTCTTCTTCTTCTTCTTCTTCTTCTTCTTCTTCTTCTTCTTCTTCTTCTTCTTCTTCTTCTTCTTCTTCTTCTTCTTCTTCTTCTTCTTCTTCTCTTTTTCCTTTCTTCAACCTTGTAGCTCAGCGAAATCTCGGGATGGGGGTGGTGGGGGGTGGGTAGGGGTAGATGTAACCTTCGTTGGTGAGATCTGTCAATAGCAGTATTAAGACAAATGTTCATTTTTGTAAGGTTGTTCTTAATGCCATTATTTCATATTTTCCTAGGTTTTCCGCGCGCTCTATACCCGTTGTAACGTTTTAGTGTGGCTCGCTGTGGCAGATAGTGCCAGGGCATTCTTCAAAGGTGTCCAAACCATTTCATTTACGAAGAGGATTTATAGTCAATGCTTTCGTTTTTAGGCCGATGCCTGATTAAATGCTTTTAGGGCAGCACAGGTATTTAACCTGCGGCTGTGAAACGTGGACTTGACATCCGAGCTTGAAAGGAGAATACAAGCATTGAAAATGAAGTCTTTTTCAAAAGATTATAGGTGTGTTAAACGGAGACTAGATCATGAATGACGAAGGACGCCATTTCATCACTCAGGTCTGGTTTGGTATGGTTGATGTAACTGATCATCACTCAAGTCTTGTTTGGTAAGGTTGATGTAACTGATCATCACTCAAGTCTGGTTTGGTAAGGTTGATGTAACAGATCATCACTCAAGTCTTGTTTGGTAAGGTTCATGTAACTGATCATCACTCAAGTCTGGTTTGGTAAGGTTGATGTAACAGATCATCACTCAAGTCTGGTTTGGTAAGGTTGATGTAACTGATCCTCATGACACCAGGGTCGTAACCCATAAATACTCCCTTCTACTTCTAACTGAAGCCCGAGTCCTAGGAATCTCAGCGCAGTGTAGAAACTCTGTAGCACCGGCAAGGATCTTGAAATATCTTGAGAAGATTTTTAATAACTCCAAATTTTGCCCGAGCAGTGCAGTTAGGCTGCTGTTTTCGATTTCAACTGCTAAATTTTTTTACATGCTCAACAATACACACGGGCGTCTGATCGTATAACCAAGAGACCAGAGAAAATTGATAGAAGTCCATGTGAAAAAACCGTAGCCTTTACTCTTAATTCCAACTTAAAGCGATCGAAAACCACTGCTGGCTGCATGGATTTTTATCATGGTGTGGGGTGTTGCAGGTCGACCCAGTCTAAAGTGGGTACCATGATTTATGTCCAGGGGTAGTAAAGACGACCCTCGTAATGCTGACCACATTAAAAACCTAGTGCTGATTGGTCTGTAATAATAAATGTATGTGCCATTTCCACACGCCCGATGCGCCTAAGGCGTGGAAAGGGATCTTTACTTTTTAAAAATTAAGATAGTGAGTTGGGGGGAAGGGGGGTGTGAGAGAAAGAGGGAGATAGAGACAGACAGAGAGAGAAAGAGAGAGAGAGAGAGACAGGGTGAAAGCGAGAGACAGGGTGAGAGAGAAAGAGAGAGAGAGAGAGGGGGTAAAAGAGAAAGAATGAGAAAGAGAGAGAGAGAGAGAGAGAGAGAGAGAGAGAGAGAGAGAGAGAGAGAGAGAGAGAGAGAGAAAGAATATATATCGTAAAACTGTTTATATTTTTCTCAGTACTGTGAGTGTGCCAATAAAATCTCAGTGATTTCTTAATTTTCACGACAAATAAACTAGTTTCAAATTAACATTAAGAAGTATGTCATACTTTAGTTTTGTTTTAATATGACTATTCCTAAGTTAAAAATAAAAAAAATAAAAAATCTGGTGTATCGGCGGCACTGTAAAGAGGTCGCGGTTCCCCGGAGCGCCGTAGCGCACAGTTTGGGAATCACTACCCTACATCCATACTCGGTGTTGATGGCATGAGCTGACAGGCGATTGCGATTATCGTGAATGATGGCGAATAATGACCACTCATACTTTCAGACGGGACACATGATGATGATGTTTCCAAGAAGGGGGAAAAAAAGGGTGGGGGGAAGGGGGGCACTGCGAAATTGTTTTACTGAAAAGGTAGCGATGGGCCAGAATGAGATACACTGGCATAGATCAACGCAATTATTGATACAGGCTACGAATCGTGTGCCTAACCACGACCGGCTTCCGCTGACAGACCGTGCTGATGACGTCACCGGGTCGGGCTAACGATGCGTTAACGCAGCGGTTCTTAAACTAGGTGCCGAGACACCCTAGAGTGCCGTGAGCGTATGCCAGGGATGCTGCGGCAATAATCACGAAAAGTCGGGCAAAAATTGTGAAAATAATAAAGAAGGCATGTAGATACTTAACAGTTTAAATTTAAGTTGTCTTTCCTCGCCACTGTCGAAAACAGTTTATTTCCTTTTTGAGAACCGCTGCGTTAACGCATCGTTAGCCCAACCCGTTGACGTCAGCAGTACGGCCCGTCAGCTGGAGCCGGTCGTGGCTTAGCAGTATTAGTTTAGGAATGTGACTTTCAGTAAATGTCTGTGGAAAGATATCTTAACTCTTTCACATTAAAAAAGTATTATATTAAACTACCGTATCTGTGTAATTAAATCAAAGACATTCGCCGTAAACTTTGATTAATAAATCACGTTCTATCCTAGGCTAGATTTGAACACTTTTTGACCCGCTTATCTATACATGTGTAGGAATAGGCTAGGTTTCTATACGTTCTCTGTGAAGAGACAACATGTTCCGCTTTGCTGCAGGTATTGGTGTTGGGCCCTTGTAAAGTTATAATTAGAGCATGTTCACCTGCATAATTTTATCATAACTTCTTCGCTTGGTAATACTATTGTATAAATGTAACTCACTTTTGGTAGAATAGTTTAAAAAGATATACTTTAAGTCATGCTATTAATAATATACAGAAGTGATAGATAAAGTTAAAAATATCTTTTCACAATTTTAACGCATCGGTCGTTTAATGGTGGACCCTTACTTTTTTACTTTTTATTTCCAATTAGTCCCCCCTTCCCTCCCCTTCCCACCTCTTTCCCAGGCGTGTTGTTGTCAAAAATCATGTGGACCACCTTTTACTTCATTGGATATTTCCTAGTAGCCATTTCAGGTGGCTATGGGAACCCCAAATCAAATATAGACATTAACGCCTATGGGGATTCGAAGCAAGATCTTGAGCTGACTGGATTTAAGACTGGGGCATCATTGTTATATTAGAGAGTTCTCTTACCCAGTATATATATATATATATATATATATATATATATATATATATATATATATATATATATATATATATATATATATATATATATATATAAGATAATTTTCTCCTCTAATCTCTATATATATAAAAATATCAATGTTTGTGTGTTTGTTTGTTACTTATAGACTCGGAAACTACTAAACCGATTTAGCTGAAATTTTCAGGACATGTTTGTTTTGATACCGGAATTTTACCTGTCATAGTTTGAAATAGGTGGCGACATTTATTTAGAAAATATATTCAATTTAGTGACATTTAATTAAAGCCACGTTCGTAAATGCGCGTGTGCAGTAGTCGGAACGCATGACTTATTCGCGGGCGTGGTACAGCAAATCATACTATCTCTGTATCTGCGCAGGCAATTACTGCGCCATAACTATAATAGACACGATTTCTATTTTCTTTTTTTTCAAACAACCTTCGATGTGTTAGAAAGTAGTCGGTGGATTTGGCGGGGGAGGGGGGGGGGTGGGCTCACCGACTATGTCTGCGCAGAAAATGATTGCGATATTACCCGTGTTAGACACATTCGATTACTACTGCTGTGCCGTTTCAATAATACTTGAAGTTTATATCAGGGATATCTGTTATTGAGAAAACAATTGCCTGCGATTTTGAGTTGTGTTAGAATCGATGTGTGAAACAAACACAGTAGTCGCGACACGCATCTCAAAAAGTATTATTATCTTTTCCTTGCTTCAAAGGAGTTGTTGGTTGGCTGAATGGTTAGAACACTGGGCTCCCGTGAGGAAGACTAGGGTTTTTATTCCCTGTACGGCATACATTTGTTTGTTTTTTTACCGGGGGCAAAATAAAATCCTCACCTGCACTGTCGGGCTGACAGCACTAGCCATGCGGCCCTTAATACAAACTACTTCGATGAGGAAAAGAGTAGTCGGTGAATTGGAGAGGGCGGGGGTGTAACATAAACTGTTAACTGGGAGAGCTTCAAGTAACAGTAACTGCCTTACCCACTCAATGTAGCAGTAGTAGTAGTTGTGGTGTGTGGTTACACCATAGTGCTCTAATGCCGGAGACCGCCGGTAAGGTGATGGCGTTTTTCTGTCGGGGAGCGAAATTACACATCCTAACCTGACCAGTCCGTGGCGATAGCACTAGCCATGCGGCGCCAAATCTTCTGGCTCACGACTCCCTGTGTACTCCGATGGTAAAACATATAGCAGTGACATTATTTTAGTTATTGTGGTGGTGGTAGTAGTTGTACTGTTACTTGAAGGATGGTGTGGTAAATATTACACTAGCCGCATTAACTACTCATTACAATTACTGCTCCCCATTTTAGTCCGGATGGACAGGGATATTAAGGTCATCTGCAAAAAAATATCGTCAGGTGATGACACTCAAATCCTTCGAAGAGGAAGAGAGCAGTAGTCGGTGGATGGGGGAGGGGACGGGGTAATGACTGAAACTGTTAACTTAAAGAGCTTAAAATATGATTTTAAAGTTTTAATTTCTTAATTTGTTTATATTTTACTAACGCTACCTCCGTTATTCTAATTTTTTTTCCACGACTTATTTCGTTATTTATAAGCACAGTAGTAAGCTGTACTTTCGTCTCTTTAAAAAAAATACAAACAGCTTTAGCATGTGATAACCAAATAACAATTTTTTTTAAAACTCTCCTAATAATACCATTTAAACGGCCACTAATATAAAGACACAGATATATGGTGCGTGTTCTAAAGTCGGCAAACAAGACTATCTCTTTATCTGTGCAGACAATGATTGCGACATTAGCTATATTAGAAAAGTGCGAATTATATATTTTTTTTCCATTTGGCCAAACTATACCACAGCAAAGCGTGGCCGGGTAAAGCTAGTATATATATATATATATATATATATATATATATATATATATATATATATATATATATATATATAATATATATATATATCATCATCATCATGTTGCAGGTTCTTTGCAGAACGTCGCTATCATCACAGTCTGCCTGAAAGAAACTCGGTCTTTCGCCAGTTCTCCCGCCTCATGCACTTTCACACTCAGGGAGTCACTTATATCCTGTGCCCATCTTCGTGTCAGTCGGCCCTGCCCCTATTTCTTGGTACCATGCCTTCTGCTATAATTATTTTCCAATCCGTCGTGGCGCTTGATATGACCAACATATTTCAGTTTTCGGGAAAGGATGCTGTTTATTAGCCAATCTTCCTTGATGTTCAGATCTTTTAAGATGTCGATATTTCTCGTCTTCTTTGTCCAAGATATTCTGAGAATCTTTCTATAGCATTTCAGCTCAAATGCCCCTATTCTTTTTCTTAAGGACTGAGAGATAGTCCACGACTCATATCCGTATGTAGTAGCCACAGGGAAGAATATATATATATATACATACACACACATATATATACACACACACATATATATATATATATATGTGTGTGTGTGTGTGTGTGTGTGTGTGTATAAATACTGGGGAGAGAATTCTCTAATGTGTATCAGAGAAGAAAATTATACTGGGGAGAGAATTCTCTAATGTGTATCAGAGAAGAAAATTATCTAATATAATATATATATATATATATATATATATATATATATATATATATGTACGTGTATGTATATATATATATATATATATATATATATATATATATATATATATATAGATATATATATATATATATATCAAAAGGAAAAGCCATATCAGAAGAGCACACAGTATTCCTAGCTTGGTGACAAAATTACTCCAAGACTATATAGATAGAAAAAAAAAACACAAACGCACCATACGCACGCGCGCACACAAACACACATTCACACAAACACTACTTTTTTTATATGGATTTTTTTAGAATGTCAGCCAATCTCGCAATTTGTCCTCCACCCACATCTCATTTTAATCCAGACAAGATCCTCTGAACACTTGACACGATATTCCTCTCAAAGAACGACAGAAGACACTTTCTCAGATGTGTCATTTATCTCAAGGGACAGCCCAGCAACATAAAGCTTTTCACTTCATTCGTTAAGTACACAGTCACGTGACCCAGGTAATATTTTTTATGGTCGAAACATCAAAGAGAGGCGTTTTAAAAAGATTTGACTTCATCTTTTATGGTGGTATCTGGAAACAAACACATTGCACCTAGTATGTTAGGTGTTGTTTGGTAACAGGAATTTAATCAACGGTGTATACTAAACAAACCAAAGTAGGTAATTAAAATTGGGGTTTTCAGAAAGCAATGGGAAAGGAACGAGTTACTACAAGAAATGAAAACGGAGAAAGACTAGCTGACTTCGGTATACAGTCAGATCTAGTGATTGGAGGCACGATCTTTGTCCGTAAGGAGATTCATTAGTTAACCTGGCACTCACCAGATGTGAACAAAAAGAATCACATAGACCAACTCTGTTTAAACAGCGGATGTAGAATCTTTCTGATGGATGTCCCAACATACAGAGGAGCTCATGAGCGCAGTGACAGCATCTTATATGTAAGAAATTTAAAGCTTAAATAATAAAAAAAATTTTAAAAAAGCTGTGAGAAACATTTATAGTAAAGAATAGATGGCCCGTCTTCGTGGTGTAAAAGTAAGAGAAGAGTTCCAGCTTGTGTTGAAAAACAGATCTGAAGCACTTGAAGCAGAAGGTGATCAGAGAATTGAGGAAAACTAGACGGATGTAAAGCCCACAATTATATTATTATAACTGTACAACGACTAGTACAGGACTAAAGAAGCTTCATAGAAAATCTTTTATACGTGATGACTCCGGGCAGTGCATTCAGGTGGGTGGGTGAGGGGGGGGGGCGGGGGGGGGGGGGGGGGGGGGGGGGTCAGTTTGAAGCTTGTTATATGCAATGCTAAGGCAGTGGAACCAGAAATCAGAACTAAAGAATATTACAATTTAGAAAGATAAACAGATCGAAAGTTGTGCATGGCGAGAAAAGAGAGCATGTGTTGATAGATAGCTCACATCAGTAGTAAAGATCGTACAATGCTTACATCTGATAATGAGCAGAAAAAGAGATGGGCCGAACACTTCCAAGAAATCTCTAATACACCTAGTCCCCAAGAACCAGTGCATTTTGATGAAGAGATTGAAATAACTATATTACCAATAAATGTAGAACAGATAAATAAAATGACATGGAAACCAGGGAGACAGTCAATTCGTTAGCAAACAATAAGTCAGCAGTAATGATGATATTATTGCTTAAATGCTCAAGGCAGTAGATGGTGTAACCATAAACCGAGTGAAAGATTCGTTTAGAATATGCGCAGAGGGAGAAAAAAAACCATGATCGGTAGAAGGAAGTAATAATTTTTCAAATCCAAAAGAAATGTAATCAAACTGACTGTAGCAACCAGAGAGGAATTACTCTATTATCAGTAATGACAAATGTTTTCTGTAAAATTATTCTCAGTGGAACTAAATGGGTAATGGAAAATTTTCTGAGAGAGGAACAAGAAAGTTGTTTATATCAAATATTTTCTTTGCGACTTATTTTTTAAGGTTTTTTTAAAAACAAAAGTCCCTTATTTTTAAATGCATTGTAAGTAAGTAAGTAAAGATCCTGTTTCACGCCCTTAAGCGTATCGGGTATATGGGAAGGGCACCCATATTTTTACAGACCAATTGGCACTGGATGGGTTATGTGGTTAGCATTACGCCGGCCGTCCTGGGACCCATTTTAGGCTGGGTCGACCTGCGACGTCCAATACCATGATAATAAATCCACGAAGCCAGCAGAAGGTTTCGATCGCGGTACGTGGGAATTACGTGTCGGACTCAAAACGTTTAATGCATTGACTTTAAGAAAATAAAGCTTTTAATTGTTCAGATAGAACATCACTATTTGGAATTTTCCAATGCTGTGTCGGCGTCTGTGGCTTAGGCGTTGCCAACCAGGTTCGTAATGCCTGGGTGCCGGGCTCGATCCCAGCGGCGGGCCTTGCGTTGGTTTCTACAGTGGCAATGAAAAGTCGACCGTCCAGAAAGCAATGGGAAACTACCGGACGTAAATTTGCCTAGAAAAAGCACAGCGGGTAACAAATGCTGGGGTTGGTTCTGCAACGTCATGTACAGGATACACAACTAACAATGGTAAACCGATACAACAAAATAAATTTTATAAAGTCTGAGTATTGGTTTGACGTTGATACTACAGTGAAACAGGGAGGTATTTGATTTCTCCATAACCACTGATGGGTGATGAACAAATGTCGTGTTGGTGAGTGGAGCACACACACCGTTGGAAATCTTGATTTTGTTGATGATAATGTTCTGCTAAGCAGCCCACACACACACACACAAAACAGGAACGGCATGTAAAGGAAAACAGATGAATAAGCAAATTAAGCATCAAGGGTTGAACTACAAATATGTTATGAAAAGACACAAATATGAAAGACACCAGCAATAGATTAGGCAGATGTAACACTAGAGACACAAGCAATCCAAGTAATAGATCAGTATACTTATTTAGGTAATAATTGTGATGGTGAAAGAGAAACAAAGAAAGAAATGATGACAGGCAAGTGATCATCAGCTTTGATGGCTTGAACAAACTGTGGAACTCTCAATCATATAGTTTTAACATCAAGTTGCGTATTTTCAATTCTACTGCTGATTCAGTTTTAACATATGCAAGTGACAGAAAAACCAAAGAAAGGAATAAAAGACCAGAGGGGAAACAAATGAAAGACATAAGAAAATTGCTAAAAAACTATATAAAAAAATAACCCGGTATGAAGGAAATTACCAAAGATTGAATTTAAAAAAGGACCAAAGACAGGAGGAAAAAGACAGAAAAGACGTACCGCGATCGAAACCTGTGGGGGCTGCGTGGATTTTTATCGTGGTATGGGACGTCGCAGGTCGACCCAGCCTAAAATGGGTACCAGGATGGGCTGTCCAGGGAAAGTAAAGACGACCGGCGTAATGCTGACCACATTACCCACCGAGTGCCGATTGGTCTATAAAAATATGTGTGCTCTTCCCATATGCCCGATGCGCCTAAAGGCGTGTAAAGGGATCTTTACGTTTTAACTTTAATTACTGTATATACCAACCTTACGTTGGTTTCGACTGTGATATCAAAAACCGACCTATTACATCAGTGGCAAACACACTATTGAAGGTAAACATTGAAGAGTGAAATCACAATCAAAGCTCTACTGGGGTGGGGTCTGTAAAGGATGCCCAACTTCTTCTTAAAGTCCATGCCGTATGGCGTTGGTAGTCATGTCTATCCACAGCCTTCTGTCTGTACTTTCAATTAGCTCTGACACAGATGAGCCTCCATACCATGATGTCAAACAGCCCAGTATCTTTTCTCTAGGTCTCCCCTTTCAACTTTCCTACAGTCACGATGCATCCTAGTTTTCTCCTTCTCATCACATAACCAGAGAATGTAGATGTCTCCTTCTGATGTGGGCAACCAGTTTTCTTTGCGAGTCAGTTTCTCTCAAGACGTCTTCATTAGTCGTTTCATCTGTACAGGATATTCTCATAATTCCTCTTCAAAACCACAACTTCCCTGCTTCTAAGTAAAAGTAAATAAAGATCCATTTTCACACCTTCATTCGCATCATGTATTTGGGAGAGCACCCACAATTTTACAGACCATTGGCACTAGGTGGGTAATGTGGTGAGCATTACGCCGGCCGTCTTTACTTCCCCAGGCCTGCCATCATGGTCCCCATTTTAGGCTTGGTCGACCTGCGACGCCACATACCGTGATGTATACATGCAGTAGAGATATCCCATGATATAACTAGAATGTTTTTGCACTGGAACCCACGGTAGCATAGGAATAAAGGAAGGCTAAAAAACACATAAAGAAGAGGGCTCGAGAATGAAGTTAGAAAGACGGGAAGGACATGGCTCCGGAGAGCTAAATGTAATGGCGAAGGACAGAACGACTTGGCGTGAGTTGGTTGAGGGCCTTTGCTCCATTGGTGGATTTAAAGGCAGAAGAAGAAAAAGAAGAAGAGATATCCCAGGTATGACCAGGTGACGATTCAGTGTTAACCAAGCTGTGTGGAACAGTGGAGAATGCCCAATGTGCAGTGACATCGATTGTGATAACCTAACATAACATTACATGCCTTGTGGATCTCTCATCGGAAAACAACTAGCAAGATAATTAAGAGAAAAAGAAGAATGCTTAAAGAAAAATAATTTGAAGAGAAGGAAGGTACTGAATCAAGAATTTTGAATTAGGCTGATGAGAATTATGGGAGAGGAAGCTGTTCATTTAAATATATCACTATCAAAATCTCATCATCATCATGAAGAAATACAATTAGAAGAGATGAAATAAAAAAGCAGTAAGCAACAAATAAATACATAGCACGCACATGGGGACTTTCGCTGTATTTTCACCTGGACGCCCCAAGCTAAACAGGACCGAGACGAGATGAAATACGTATCTACTGAAACTACCTCATGGTAATTAAAACCTCATTGTGTCAGTCATAATTTTGATTGAAGTTTTTGTGAGGTTTAGGGAAAGACCCCCATCATTGAACACTGATCCACAATAAAGTACTGCGATATTTATGCACGAGTAAGTACAGGAACTCTTTTCACACCAGTTGCACACCAGGCATATTTTGTTAAACTCGCAGAGAAATCGTTACTCGATAGGTGATCTGCGTACTAAGAAGGCGTCCTTTAATTCCCAGTACATTTCTGATCCACATTAAAGACGAGATCAGATTTGTAATCAAGGTCATTTACAAGTCTACCTCCCAGGATTTGAACTGAAGATATTCGAGCATGTAAGCTATATATTTTGATCATATCAGGCGTAGGAGAAAACTGGGGTACACAGTGACGATGGGAAAGTTAGAGGAAAAAGAGGCAGATGGAAACCAAGGTGGGAAGGTGCTTGACAATCTGATATCTTGGCATGAAAGTACAAAAGACGGATGGGAGTTGTGGATAGGTATCACCACTAACGATGCACGGCATGGAATGTCAGCAGAAGAAACAAGTGTTATAGACCGCACTTTGCCTTAATCACATAAGCTGATATAGGTTTATTAGAATCGCAGATACCAAAGTAGGTTTACAAGAATCACATTTTCGAGGCTAAGTTTGCTTTAGTAGTCCGTTCCACTGCAGGTTTGTCAGAATTGAAAAGTTAGTTTCGTATCCTTTACACGACGTTGCAGAACCAACCTTAGCAATTTTTTTTTTTTTCACTGTTGAGGTTTTCTCTAGCAAATATAGCGTTCAGTATTGTGCTACTGCACTAAACGGTCAGCTCTCGACAGCACTGTCAAAACCAACACAAGACAACGCAACTGGGATCGCCCCAGGCACCCCGGTATTACGAAGTGAGTTCGCAACGACGCTGACTTAGCAGAATTACGGATGTTAAATTAGGTTTGTTTGTAGGTTCACCAGAATCACGAATTTTAAAGAAGGTCTGTTTGTTGGTTTACTAGAACTACGGATTTCAAAGTAGGTTTGTTTGTAGGTTTACTAGAATCGCGGATTTCAAAGTAGATTTGTTTGTAGGTTTACCAGAATTACGGATTTCAAATAGGTTTGCTTGATAGAATTATACATTCCAATGTGGGTGTACCTTTACCACCTTTTCCAGTGTAGGTTTTCAAGAATCATTCACAAGGATTTCAGTAAACATTTACAGCAATCAGACCCGCTGAACTATATTTTCATTTTAAAATCTTAGAATTTACTTGGGGTGCTGCGGTCTTTTCGGATACTTAATAGGATTTCCAACACAAAAGGAATGCCCACAACGCACAGGTAAGTAACTAACTGCGCAATAGATTTTAGATGAGGATGTTTGGTGCGGATTCAATCAACCGTCTATTCAAGAACAGGGTCGACCAGTATAATAATATCAGTTCGTTATATTTGATTTACATATATAAATCAACCCTAAATGCTCAGTGCGCCAGGAAGCGGGGAAAGGGTGCTTTAATCTTTCCTTAATTGCCACAAAGTTGAACTGCGTTGCCTGAGAGACAAGGAACCAACAGTCTGCATACAAGTAAGCTAGATCTGTGAAATAGAACTTAGGTTCTATGATGTAGCTAAAAACTGCAGAAAGATTAACAAATCCATCACTCAAGCCACCGGAGAAGAGCAAGAAAATACATAAAACGACGACATTGGGCTACAACATTTGCGCTTATTCTCAATCCTTTTTTCCAAGTAGAGAATTTTTCTTTACTTTCCTTTAAAGAGCCTTAGTCCGGCGCGGTAGATTTGCTCAGTATGATGCAAGTCTTCGGAATGCTCCACCAAGAATCCTCGCGTTGTCAGATGAAACATATAAACTGTATTTTAATTTCGCTGCTTGTGCCACCCCCACTCCCCCCCCCCTCTCTCTGACACAGCCCTGAAGAGACGATCCCTATATTTTCCTAGTATGAGAAAGACCCAACTCTTGCCCGCTTGGAGACCCCTTCCACCCTCAATCCCCGTACCTGGAGCAGCTAGAGATTGAGCCAAAGATGCGTCCACCTCAACACATTGAAAAAAAGGGGTGGGGGGTGGTAGGAGCATAGGTTTTCAACCCCGTTTGAAGAGTTAACATACACAGTATGCTGCTTCATCCAACATACACATTATGCTGCATCATCCAGCATTCACAATATGCTGCTTCGCCCAACATGCACAGGATGTTGCATCATCCAACATACACAGTATGCTGCTTTATCCAGCATTCACAATGTGTTGCTTCACTCAACATACACAGTATGTTGCTTTATCCAGCATTCACAATGTGTTGCTTCACTCAACATGCACAGTATGCTGCTTTATCCAGCATTCACAATGTGTTGCTTCACTCAACATACACAGTATGCTGCTTTATCCAGCATTCACAATGTGTTGCTTCACTCAACATACACAGTATGCTGCTTTATCCAGCATTCACAATGTGTTGCTTCACTCAACATACACAGTATGCTGCTTTATCCAGCATTCACAATGTGTTGCTTCACTCAACATGCACAGTATGCTGCTTCATCCAACATACACATTATGCTGCATCATCCAGCATTCACAATATGTTGCTTCACTCAACGTGCACAGTATGTTGCATTATCCAACATACACATTATGCTGCATCATCCAGCATTCACAATATGTTGCTTCACTCAACGTGCACAGTATGTTGCATCATCCAGCATACACCGTATGCTGCTTTATCCAGCATTCACAATATGTTGCTTCACTCAACATGCACAGTATATTGCATCATCCAACATACACAGTATGCTGCTTTATCCAGCATTCACAATATGTTGCTTCACTCAACATGCACAGTATGTTGCTTCATCCAACATACACCGTATGCTGCTTTATCCAGCATTCACAATATGCTGCTTCACTCAACATGCACAGTATGTTGCATCATCCAACATACACCGTATGCTGCTTTATCCAGCATTCACAATATGTTGCTTCACTCAACATGCACAGTATGCTGCTTCATCCAACATACACAGTATGCTGCTTTATCCAGCATTCACAATATGCTGCTTCACTCAACATGCACAGTATGTTGCATCATCCAACATACACAGTATGCTGCTTTATCCAGCATTCACAATATGTTGCTTCACTCAACATACACAGTATGCTGCTTTATCCAGCATTCACAATATGTTGCTTCACTCAACATACACAGTATGCTGCTTCATCCAACATACACATTATGCTGCTTTATCCAGCATTCACAATATGCTGCTTCGCCCAACATGCACAGTATGTTGCATCATCCAACATACACAGTATGTGACTACGTAAGAAGTTTTTGTTGGGTTGTTTTTACGGTACGCTCCTTTTTAACATACACATCAGCGTCACGCGATTAATAGTACCCGTCCTATGCTGGTTAACAAGACTGCCGCCCCCCCTCCCCCCCCCCCCAACCTAACCTCCTTTTCTATCCAGCTAGGCAATACAGTGATGAAATAGCTTAAACTCCCCTATTCTCACCAGCTTACTTTTTACTTTACCACAAGCCATTGGCAACTTTAGTCAACTCAATGACTCCCCTTGGTTATATATTCTCGACTCAAAAGCTGTCTTACCTAATTGGAGGCTTCTCGAAGACACCTTGCTATGGCCAACGGAAACATTATCTCCCAAACTAGTCTAGTTTAATTCATCTGACTGGCTTGTTTGACTTCTGCCATCCGCGCTCCACATCAGAAGAGCGGATTTAACTTGCAGAGGCACGGTTCTGTACAGGCCTGTTTATTATTTCTGGTACAGCTCAAGTTAAGTGCCTCCTGCCCTCTGATGTTCGTCGCCATGGTATCTCTGTCGGCCTGCAAAAATCCTCTGCCGAACTGTATACATTATCCGCTGACCGTGTTTTATAAGCAGAAAGAAATGTTATAAAGTGGTAAGAAATGATACAAAGTTGTAGCTTTACTTCCAATTCCTGCCTGAATTGATAAGAAGAGAAATAAAGCTGGAAACAGTCGATAATCTCTTAGTTTTATGATGGGAGTCTGGTGAAGTAGACTTCTATGAAAAGTAGACGATAAGAGATGAAAACAAACCAGACATCCGGAACTGATGGGGCTGGCGATGAAACAGCTTTCAAAGACGATAAAATTATACTTCTTTAGAAAAAAGTATGGCAGTTGTATTAAACTGTGCTAGTTTAGTCATTCATTATGTATTATGCACCATAAGGACAAGAATTCAGCCAATGTCATTCCTGGTATTTATTTTGCTTTTGGCAAATGATATGAGATGTAGCATGTTGCTATGCATATGACGGTTGAGGAAACTGATAAACCTTAAAAATGGAACCGATATATGAAATGCGAAGTTATCAGCAGTTAGGTGCCCAGAAGAAAGTCAAATAATGTGGCATGTTCTAAGATCAAGCGGGTAAAGACTCTCTCCTTGAAAGAAATGTTTTTTTTTTTTTTTTTTAATTTAACATTATTGCTCACAAAAATGTATTTATTTCTTCTTTGGCACATTTCAGTAACTATTATTATGCTCTTTAAAAAAAAAAAAATAAGCGCTTGAAAAATTACGGGAAAAAAAAAAGGGGGGGGGGATGCTTAAAAACCAGTGTTTTCTTGGTGTCGCCATCACTAATGTATATTTCAATAGGTGAGATTTTTTTTCTTAGTCACATCAATCTGGAATTGACCACCTGTTTAAATCCTTGCTAAGGTCATGCATTTGTTTCTGTCAGCAGCATAAATAAAATCCTTCGTGGCAACTACACTAGTCATGCGGTCCCTAATCATTTGCATCAGAATGACGGTAGTTTATGATACAACATAGTACACGGGTAGTAACACATATCTCACACAGGAAATTGAAAATGCTTTCCAGAAATAATACAAACTTTTAGCTACTTTCTTCGACCTGACTAAAGCCTTTGATGAAACCTTTCCTGCATGCAAAGACCCTTGAACATGGCTACAGCTCGTAGACAAAACCCGAATGGATCACCGTGGGATCAATTGAAAGGAGCAGGAAACAACAGAGGAGCGGGATCGGTCATCATGCTGCAAGATAGAGCCACAGTAGAAACATCATGCTGCAAGATAGAGCCACAGTAGAAACATCATGCTGCAAGATAGAGCCACAGTAGAAACATCATGCTGCAAGATAGAGCCACAGTAGAAACATCATGCTGCAAGATAGAGCCACAGTAGAAACATCATGCTGCAAGATAGAGCCACAGTAGAAACATCATGCTGCAAGATAGAGCCACAGTAGAAACATCATGCTGCAAGATAGAGCCACAGTAGAAACATCATGCTGCAAGATAGAGCCACAGTAGAAACATCATGCTGCAAGATAGAGCCACAGTAGAAACATCATGCTGCAAGATAGAGCCACAGTAGAAACATCATGCTGCAAGATAGAGCCACAGTAGAAACATCATGCTGCAAGATAGAGCCACAGTAGAAACATCATGCTGCAAGATAGAGCCACAGTAGAAACATCATGCTGCAAGATAGAGCCACAGTAGAAACATCATGCTGCAAGATAGAGCCACAGTAGAAACATCATGCTGCAAGATAGAGCCACAGTAGAAACATCATGCTGCAAGATAGAGCCACAGTAGAAACATCATGCTGCAAGATAGAGCCACAGTAGAAACATCATGCTGCAAGATAGAGCCACAGTAGAAACATCATGCTGCAAGATAGAGCCACAGTAGAAACATCATGCTGCAAGATAGAGCCACAGTAGAAACATCATGCTGCAAGATAGAGCCACAGTAGAAACATCATGCTGCAAGATAGAGCCACAGTAGAAACATCATGCGCCTCCGGAAGACACTCAACAAACTTCTGAACAGAGCAGCAAGCAATTATTGATTCCGCCAAAGTGCTTGAGAAAGTAAAATTGAAAACAGCAAAATTGTTTTTCTTCTGTGACCGCCTGTCTGTCCTCCAAGCAACTCAGAGGGAGGCTGAAATGGGGTGGGGGCGGGAGAGAGGCTGAGTGGTCGCGAGTCATGGCGTGCTCCTCGAATTCAGGCCCTGGTGAAGGCTAGGATTTTTCACATGGACTTTAGTAATTTTCCCTGGTCTCTGGGTAGTAAGATCAGACACCCGTGTGTATTGTTGCAAACCGGAAAAAAAAAATCAATTGACAGTTACAAATCTAAAAGAGTAGCCT
Organism: Candidula unifasciata; assembly: GCA_905116865.2. Lineage (NCBI taxonomy): Eukaryota > Metazoa > Mollusca > Gastropoda > Stylommatophora > Geomitridae > Candidula > Candidula unifasciata. The sequence goes on along the minus strand of CAJHNH020002670.1, from coordinate 76,163 downwards.
AACGGCTAATTTGGAGTTTCAGGATCCTCGCCAGTGCTACGGAGTTCGTGCACTGCGCTGAGATTCTTTGGACTCAGGCTCGAGTTAGAAGTAGAACGGAGCACGTATGGATTACTACCCTGTGCTATGGAGGTTTATATGTTGTATACCTGTATTCCTGTGACATCTTGTAGTAGGATTTCCCTAAGAGAGATTGGATAGTTGTTTGCCTGGTTTATTCCTATCATCTGTTACTTTCCCTGTGGATTTTGAGCTTCTGAGGAAACTGTTCCTCAGCAGCCAGTGTTCATAAAAAGACAGCAGGAATTAACATACAACTAGACTTTTTTTCTTCAAAATAAATGTCTCATGAAAATTATGCCAATTTTTTTGGCTAAAGAAGTTCATAAATGATCATCAGTGACAAACGTTATAAAAGGAAAATAACGAAGATGGCTTGTGCATGTTTGAAGAATGATTCGTGATACTTTGGCAAGGGCAGGTTTTGATTGGACGGTAGATGGAAAAAGAAGATGTGGGTGATCTAATGAAGTGATTCTCAACCTTTCTTATGTCGCGACCCTTTAATACACTTCCTCATGTTGAGTTGAACCCCAACCATAATTTATTTTTGTTTTTACTTCATTACTTCAGTGAAATTGTGTTTTTTTCGATGGTCTTAGGCGACCCCTGTGAAATGCCTGTTTGACTCCCTAAAGGTACGCGAACCATAGGTTGAAAACCGCTAATCTAAGGACACGTTGAGAAAGCTAGTACAATTTAATCGTTTGTGACTGTCACCAGCGATGTGAACAGGATATACATACAGTTAAGGTCTAGATGATCGACCTCATTGTCCGGATTTTATCCTACGTGGCTCGGTCTCTCTTTACCCAGAACGACTGGAAGCATGATGAGAGGGTCGCACAAAGCGCGAACTCCGTAGCTCTAGCAACAATTCTCTCGGATCTCTGTGTAAACTGCACTTGTAAACAGAACGACCCTTTCGTAAAACGAACCTACGACTCAAGAAGCACTAGGCAAACGGCTTGACCACATTGACACAACATGATGTAGATGCCGATTTTTAGACCGCATTGTTTTCTCTCGCCAGATATGTTTAGTGCATGTTGTATCTCGTTTTGTGTGTGGGATACGAGAGAAAGTCATCAGCGAAGTCCACATAATTGAGCTGGGCGTTTAGTCTCCACTGAGTTTCCTTTCTTGTGTTAAAAGGCATCCCTGTTGCACCGAAGCCACTGTTTCATATGTATCCGTTAGTTTCCCACTTTAAGAACTAAACATTTAATGTCTTTATATTTGACTGTGTGCAACACCATAAACTGTGGCATATAATGACAGTTACGGGATTTCCAAAACATCTAGTGCATTTAATAGAATCTCTCTACCATGAAACAAGCAGAGGTCAGAGTAGCTGGTGAAACATCAGAATGGTTTGAAATGCAGAAAGGAGTAAGGCAGAGCGGCATTCTTTGTTCGTCCCTCTTTAACGAGAAGCGCAATTAGCCACGAGGCACGTGATAGCTTTGATCCACTAAAAATTTGAGGTAATCCTATCCCAGAACTTAGATTTGCAAAAGACAATGTTCTTCTTGTCAACAGTGTACACGGTTTAGATAAATTAATTGTGGCTGTCAAAAAGCACAAGGAAAAAGTGAATCTTTCTCTAAATTTATAAAAGTCCTCAGTAAAATTCAGCACACTAACCACATATCACAATCAAAAATAAAGAAACAGAAAATGTTACAGATTTCAAATACTTGAGCTGTTTAGGGAACAACAGAGGCGACTGCTAAAAAGAAGTGAGAAGAAGACTTGCATTAGCAATAGAGAGATTAAACAGCACAAAGAAACTATGGCGAATCCCTAGTAAATTAGTTAAAGCAAACATCTTGAGATCATGCATTTTTTCTGTGGCAACTTACGGTCGAGGAAAGAAAGTCCAGTTGGTAGAGTTGAGCCAAGGAGAGCTAGGCGTTCTATGTGATGAAAGCTTGTCTTAGGTGACGGCGCATGTGGCGGTTGTGATCACTGTTAAAACAAGACATCAATTCTATATATGAGGGAGTTCCTCGTAGATGTCAGCAACCGCTGTGTGCTGAGCGGATAGAGTTGGGAGTTCTGTCGGTCATTATATGTTTCCTCGACCAGGCTGATGTGCTGTGCGCACAGAAGGGAGCTTAAGAATTGTGAAGTTTCCAGTCAGTCGATGTGTAGTTTCCGCTATGAGTATAGCATCGGAGGTAAAGCTGAGTAGGCTAGATGGAGCCTGTTCATCCTAACTGCTAGTCCTGATGTGAGGTAAGCCAGTGATCTAGGTACTAAAGCGGTGAGCTCAAGAGCTATAGTGACAGCTAGTGTAGGCTGTCCGACGGAGCGCCGTTGAAACTGTTTCGAGTGAGCGGAATTTGTCACAGTGACACCCCTTTCAGATTTAGCCAGTGTTAGACATGTGTAGGATGCTTCGCGTTCATTATTATCTGTGCGGGTGTGTGTACCCGAACGTTCTTGTGAAATAAATGTGTATATATGGCGGCACGCCGTCGTTTGAGTTTTTCTGATTGTGTGCAAGTTGCAGCTTTCAAGCGAAGATCAAATCCTAGACCAGTGATACCTAAACTGTGCGCCGCGGCGCCCCCGGGAGCCGCGACCTCTTCACATGGGCGCCGCGAAATATTCGAAGATACGCAAGTATCTCTTGCATACAAATAGTAATAATTTTATTTACGTTAGGGCGCCGTAGAAAAAATATTTATTGAAATAAAAGGCGTCACGACAAAGAACAGTTTGGGAAACACTGTCCTAGACAATCACTAGACCACATACATGTTCGTATGCTGCAAGTATTCAGCATACAACACCTACTGAATTTAATGAAATCGGAACTTCCAACTGTTGAAAAATGTCTGTCAATCTGGCAATAGGAACAAGCGCTGCTAAATCTTTCCAACGAAAACAATTACCGTGGACGGCATATCCTTCTTGAATGTGTGGTTACGGCGCATCTTAATGGATGTAAATTGAAGTCACTAACTGACACTAAAAGGCCAGCAAGCGTTAGGTCGGAAAATGAAAGCTTCAATGAAGATAAGTCGTCACTAAATGGAAAAAGAGTAAAGTTTATTATCTGTCATACTTTATTTCAAGTGACAGACACAAGGAGGAGAAGATAAGTGAAGAGACGTGATTTAACACAGTTAATTCGAGACAGATAGAGAAAAAAAAAGAGACCGATAAATTCGCATCTGTCCATAAATCCTGCTAGTTATTACAACGTGGTTAAGCTTTAACTTCAACAAAATTGAAAAAAAAAATAAATAAAGCATGCACAGACTATTTTGTCTGCACTCAAAAACAAAATATAGAGAAGGAGATAACAACACTTAGGGATCTATCATGAATTCCTCTAGGGACGCTTGAATCACATTATATACACATAGCGTTACTTATATTTGCATTACAAACTCCAATTGATTAATTTTAATACCGAAACTGGAGAGTGAAACAAAACAACGAAATGAATAACGTATTTCTTTTTTTTCTTCTTTGCGTTCACCAGCTGTAAATTCCGGTAGAACATTATGGTTTTTCGTCCACCTCTGGACTTTAGTATTGTTCCAGAACCTAAGTGTTGCGTGCAGATCCGATTTACAGATCTTTCTGTTTTGTATAAGGACTGCTGCTTTCTAGCCTCTCAGACAGGTGCAGTCCGACTTTGAAGGTAGCCCACAGTTAGTCGACTCTTACGGCATGCTTGTTGGGAAGGCAGTAGGTCTATTCTCACTTTTCCCACAAAGGGGTTCCGCACGAGGAATAAAGCGATTAAAGCATCATATAATTACTTGCAGGACGAGAGATTAAAGACTGAGATTATTGGAACAAGAAGAAATTATCTTTAAATCATCACTAATTACTGGCATCTTGAGGGCTACAAGACTGCAACAGTTGCATCTCTGGGGCTTAAAGGCAGCAATGGTTGCACCACGAAAGCCAAAAAACTACAATGGTTGCATCACGAGGGCTAAAAGACAACAATAGTTGCATCTTGGGGGAAAAAAGACTACAATGGTTGCATCACAAGGGCTAACAGACTACAATAGTAGCATCATGGAGGCTAAAATACTACATTTATTTCATCTTAGGGGCTAAAACACTACAATGGTTGCATAATGGGGGCTACAAGACTACAATGGTTGCATCATGGGGGCTAGCGGCGTCCGTGGCTTAGGCGTGGCGAGTCCGACTCGTAATTTCAACGTACCGCGATCGAAACCCACCGCTGGCTGCGTGGATTTTTATCATGGTATGGGGCTTCGCAGGTCGACCCAGAGTAAAATGGGTACCAGGATAGCTATCCTGGGAAAGTAAAGACGGCTGGCGTAATGCTGGCCACATTACCCACCCCGTGCCGATTGGTCTGTAAAAATATGGGACGCTCTTTCCATATGCCTGATGCGCCTAAGGCGTGAAAGGGGATCTTTACTCTTTACTTACTTTATCATGGGGGCTAAAAGACTACAATGGTTGCATCATGAGGGCTAAAAGACTACAATGGTTTCATCCTTATTGACGGAAGGCTGCTGTTGTTGTATTATGAGGGAGCAAAGTCAAAAAGGTTGCATTATAAGACCAAGCACAAATTAATTAGCCATAACGTTCTGTTTTCCATATGGAAGTTTTACTTATAATCATATATTTTTCAAAATCTATTCATAGGTCTAAAAACCAGTTAATCATGAATGGAGTTTAACATTTTTTTTTCTTAATGAGGTTTGACAATAACAATTGTAGTCAGATTCCACCATCCCTTCTCAATTTTGACAAACACTAATTACCCAACTTGATTCCCTTTTCCCGTCCCATGCACCACAAAAATACTAACAAAATAGTTAAACTGTCATTTGACAAGCACGTTTAACAAAATACAAACTAACGAGTTTGATTCCCTTGTCAACTCTCAGATACTATTTAAATTCCATTTTTCCTCTAAGTATGTATGTATGTAAATTGTACCCCATCAGGACATCACACACGCGATAAACACCTGGTGACACAAGGTGCCACCATGCGGATCAGGATCACCTGTGGAGAGGTCCGAAAAACCCCGTTCATCCGTCAGGTCACATATAAGGCCCGGCTATATTTATGGCCCCCGGCAAAGGCCAGGGTGGGGCTTTATATACTGAAAAATTGAATCACACATGGGGACGGTATTAACACATAGTGTGCATTTTTTACCCTCTAAGTTTTCGCAACAAACTCTAGTAAACCGGCTCCATGCTGCTTACATTTTACAACAAATAATCATTACCAAATTAAACTCGGCGTCAGGTTTAAAAACAAACATTATTGACTCTTGATTCCCATATTAGAGTTTACATAACATATAATAGTTATCCAGTCGATTCCTCTCTTTATGTTTCACAGTAAACGAATATTATTCAATTATATAAAAAGGTAAAGTCGGGAGATGTGAACCAGTGTCATTGCACACGGTTATAAACCATAAGTGCTCTGCCACCAGTACGGACAGCTGATAAGAAACTGTCCGCCTGTGTCGCCGTCCGCACGCAACTCCGTAGCTAAAGCGACGTTCCTCCATTTACCCCAGTGTGTTAACTCTGGTACCCATTCGCTAGGGCTGGGTAAACCTCGGGAACCGCCTGGTTTCGAACACCAGCTGTGGGCTACAGCCAGTCGCAGCTGGATTTGAAAGCGAGTCTCCTATTTGGTGATGTTATATATGAACACTGCTCCCGCGAGTTCGGGACAGTGCAGAAGGCACAGCCGGGTGCCAAGCAGAATACTAGCAGGAGGCAGAGGGACATTCTGAAGTGTCGGGCAGACAAGAATGCCCTTAAAAAACGGCTCAAAGCCGCTACAGGCAGCGAACGGGAGGGGCTGTACGAAGTTTGGTTGCGTTTAAAGAACAAACACAGTGCCCTCTGTCGCGCCGAGCGTTTCTGTGCCAACAGACGAAGAACCAAAAGGGAGCGAGAGAAATCCTTTAGGGACCCGTATCAGTTTGCTAGAGGTCTATTCGAGCAACCGAAGTCTGGGACTCTGGTTGTCAGTCAGGAAGAACTTGAGTTACATCTACGCAAGATGTACTCTGACAAAAAGAGGAGAGAGCCTCTCGATGACAATCCAGAGATCCTTAGCGGCCTCAAGCAGCCTGAGTTGCCGAAGGTATCATTTAAAATGATACCTCCCCTTTGGTCTGAGGTTGAGGAAGTTGTGAAAAAGGCCAGCGGCAAGTCTGCCCCAGGTCCGAACGGTGTTCCGTACGTTCTTTACAAGCGTTGCCCGAAAATCCTAAAAATGCTTCACGTCTTGTTGAAACAAGCGTGGATCCGTAAACACATATGTCCAGAGTGGTCAAAGGCAAATGGGGTCTACATTCCCAAAGAGCAGGACTCGAAGAGTCTTTCCCAATTCAGGCCCATCTCGCTGTTGGATGTCGAGGGTAAGATATTCTTCTCGGTCATGGCTCGCCGGCTCACACAGTATCTGATGGCTAACAAGTACATAGATACGAGTGTTCAGAAGGGTGGTATTCCGGGCGTTCTTGGGTGCCTTGAACACGCGACCATGATTTGGGAGGCTATCTAGAGAGCCAAGCATGAGAGAACTCAATTGCACGTGATTTGGTTGGACTTAGCCAACGCCTACGGGGCAGTCCCCCATAGGCTACTGTGGCGAGCCCTTCGCATGTTCCACGTACCGGCACAGATCAATGATATGATCGAGCAATATTTCTCTAAGTTCGCTTTTGCGCTTCTCTACCTCGACGTTTACCACGAGGTGGACTGAGTTGCAGATTGGGATAGCTATGGGGTGTACGATCTCAACTATACTGTTTGTCATGGCCATGCAGATCATGTTAGACGGGGCGGCCGGCTACGGACTGGGCCTTCAAATAGGGGATCACTGGATGCCACCATTACGTTCCTTTATGGATGACACGACTATAATAACGGGCAGCGAGGAGTCTGCCCGCACGATCCTGGGAAGATTGGACGCGGTGGTCCAATGGAGCGGTATGCAGTTCCAACCGCAGAAGTCGAGGAGTCTGTCTATCGGGTGGTGGCAACCAGTTTTACGGTGGCAAGGAACAAGATCCCTACGGTTCTGGATGAACCGGTGAAGAGCCTCGGTCGCGTTTACGACTCAAAGTTATCTGATAGAGCGGAGGTCCGGCGAATACACGAGTCACTGGCTACAGGCTTGCTCGCGATCGAGCGTTGCAGGCTGATCGGGAAATTCAAGGTATGGTGTCTCCAATTCATGTTGATTCCGAAGCTCCTATGGCCACTGCTAGTCTACGAGGTGACGATGACTGCGGTGGAAACCATGGAGAGGAAAATCAACACAGCCTTGAGAAAGTGGATTGGTGCACCGCATTGTCTGACCGACGTGGCTCTGTATTGCAAGCAGGCTAAGCTGGTACTCCCGTTCAAATCAATAACTGAAGAGTTCAAAGTTGGCAAAGTAAGACTCGCCATGCTCTTGCGCGAATCTTCAGACCCAAATGTCATCGCTGTCCAGCCCGCTCTAAAGACTGGTCAGAAGTGGAGGGTCCTCGATGCGATAGAATCTGCCCAGAATGCACTAAAATTGAAGGAGATAATGGGATACACTCAAACCGACCGTCGAGGCCTAGGGCACGGGAAGGTCAATTGGTGGTCAAAGGCCTCAGCTAAAGAGCGCCGAGACATGGTAATACAAACGGTGAGGGACAACGAAAACGAGGTTCGGGTCCGGAAAGCAGCCCAGCAGGCGCAGCAGGGCCATTGGGTCAGCCTGGAGAGCGCATTGCCCAGAGTACTCACATGGGGTGAGATCTGGCGAATGACCCCGCTGCGACTGAGCTTTATCGTTCGTTCGGCGTACGATCTATTACCGTCCGGTGTTAATATGGTTAAATGGTCTGCGACCAACGATCCGACTTGCCCGTTGTGCAAAGCGAAGCAAACTCTTGAGCACGTCCTGTCCGCGTGCAGGAAAGCCCTAGGTCAAGGCCGATACACCTGGCGACACAACAAGGTGCTAAAAGAGTTAGCAGCCGTTGTTGACCAGGCTAGAATGAGGGCCAACGCAAGGACCAGTTCTAGCTTCGTCCCCATTCGTTTCCTCAAGGCTGGGCAGGTTCAAAAAGGTAAGGTCAACCGAAACGCATTCGCTCCATCTGTGCTAGACTCTGCGAGGGACTGGTTACTGGCGGTTGATCTGCCAGGCCATGAACGGTACCCCGAGTTAATCCGGAAGACCGGTCTGCGACCTGACATAGTCCTCCACTCTGCGGAGAAACGGCAGCTCATCCTGATAGAGTTGACCGTCCCGTATGAGTAGCGTATGGATGAAAATCACCTGTATAAGCTCGAAAAATACAGTGATTTAGCAGCCGGTCTGAGAAGAAACGAGGCGTACACAGTACGTGTATTTGCCGTCGAAGTGGGAGCAAGGGGCCTCGTTTCCACTTCGCTCTACAATGTGGTTAAAGAACTAGGATTGCGCGGTAATGAACGGAAACGTACACTTACAAAACTGGGCGAGGCAGCCGAAAGGGCCTCGAGCTGGCTTTGGACGCAACGCAACAACGTAGGGGACGGGCCTCGGTGAGCTGGTATGGGTGTCTAGTGGAAAAGGGGTTCTCACCCTTTGAAAGTTCATCGTGTCCGAATTGTTTGCCAGTGTTCCTCTGCCACCTGCTAACAAAAGTCCAACATGTGTCCGGTAAACCAAACGTAAGCTTGTCGCTCGGTCGACCAGGCATGCTGACTGTTCTAATTAGGCTGCCGCAACGACTTCTTATCTCACAGTACCTTCTGCGAAACCACCAAGTCGTCTTGTCTCTATCCGAAAGAAAAACACCATCCGGTAATCTCGTGCAGCAGGGAACCAGCCCTGAGCTTCATGAACTCAGGTGGGCCCACCTCCGAAAGCGTCTAGGAATCGTGGACCGAAACGCTCGTTGACGAGGATAATTTCTACTGATGACTGGTAGATCCCTGCTGTACTTGCTCCCTGTGAGTTTATTCCTACTCCTATCGACTGCGCTAACGCGACCGCCTATTTTTATTATATTCAATGATATAGTTTGGTTTATTTTTTGTCTGGGTGAAGGGGGTAGGGGTGTGATTGTCTCCCCTTCTGTCTTTTACCTGCTAGATACTCTACATCCTTGACAGAAGAACGTCGCTCCCGTCACGGAAATTCTCTAGCCAATTCTCAGGGATGTATATTTTGGTAGCCAATGCATCTTCAGTGCCTTGCATTCATCTTCTCGGAGGTATGCCTCTGCCTCGTTCTTCGGAGAACCTGTACCCCCCATCATAGTTCTCTCATGGCCAATGAAATGTTTCAACATGACCAGAATACGTCACTTTTGGGACAGGATGGTGTTTGTGAGCCAGTTATCCTCGGTGCTCAGATCATGAACGATTGTGGTGTTTTCCTTCTTCTTGGCCGCTGATGTTCTAAGAATATTTCTGTAGCATTTCAGTTCACATGCAATCATTGTAAAATCGAACTTTTGTATAAAAGGTGAGTGGTTGAAAAAGTTGAAAGTAAGAAGGCTTGCGATGTCCAGTTTGTGACTGTGGTTTTGGTAGCATTTTGCATAGCTGCAAGGGACTACGACCTTACCAGGTAATGTTCTTAAAGACAGCTGTGCATAAACTGCTATAGGGGTTAGAACCTACGGGCTTAGGCCCCTTCGGTCTCCAACAAGAAAATGTTGATTTAGTTAAAGAAATACTCGCTAACAATATCAGTTAGTCCAAGTGATTTTATATGTGTGTGTATACACACACACATACACACACACATATATATACATATATATACATATATATATATACATAAAAATATATGTCAGCACATTATTATTATTGCTACTAATGCTATTATTGTGCTGTTAACAAGGATTGTTACCTATAAAATATGTACGGCCGTTTACCACACCCCCCCCCCGCCCCATTTGTTTTTACACAGTTTCTTTGTGTCGTTACCCGTTGTACACACAGGCCTCCATTGTAGAGACATCACAACATGTTCAAACACACACACATACATACATACACACACACACACATAGACAGATACACAAAATGTTCGCCCCATTTGACCATCTATCGCTTTATCCGTTCGTCATTTTATTTTGGTTTTTTCAGCGGCTTAAAACTGTCACGAGATACACACGTGAAAAGCTTCAGATTATGCGCAGAAAATGTCTGGGATTATCAGGGCCTTTCATTAGAGTTAACAAAAACAGACGTTATAGGTTATCGCCGCCTTTAAACCACGGTAGGGTGGGGTTACTGTCTGAGCCGTGTTTCCTCAGTTTGTTCGCCGGAGATGTCTGATACGACAGCGTTTGTTACACACACAACTGTAACGTACAATAGGAAATGCGACTTATCTCCCATAGTACAGACAGGATAATGGATGTACTTGAACGTTTCAACGAAATATTATTCGTCTTCTTCGGGTAGCAAAAGCTGCGTATCTTTAGTATATCAAGTCAGGGGTGATTGGTGGGTACGTGAAAGTGGGACAATCCCATGGTTAAATGATGATGGTGGCTTGTTAGGATTTGGAGAAAGCACGAAATGATTGAACTGGAAGAAGATGAAATATCTTTCGTCAAAAGGTCAGTGTGTCAATATGTCTCGCATTTTGTGTATGAATGAATGAAGCAACAGCAAAACTATGGAAAAGACGAGTTCAGTCTAAAACAAGTAAACGTTTTTCATTATTTTGATAGTGTGGTAATAGCCGATGGAATTGTTGGAAGTTATATTCAGATTAAATTAAATGAAGTTAAAAAAAAAAAAAAAATTAGTCTCTAAATCCTAAGGCTCAAACCCGCCCCCCCCCGCCCCCCCCCCCCAAATCCCTTTTCTCCTCCCAGCATTTCAACAATGGTTAACACTGCCAGTAGTTTTAAACGGCGTGGTCGCTCTAAATAAAAGTGATGGGAGATATTTCTAGAGGCCTCATATATGTGGTTTTACAGTAGAATGCTTAGAATACTTTGGACAGCCAAAAAGAGCAACAAAGAGGTTTTGAAAGAGGCGGGAGCCCGAAGGCAAGTTATCACAGACATCAGAAGGAGACAGTCATCGTTTTTCGGCCATGTTATGAGAAGAGGGAAAATAGAACATGTTGTGACCACTGAAAAAGTCTGTGGAAGGACGGATAGAGGAAGACAACGAGAGAAGATGCTTGACAGTCTTGTTGCATGGCATGAAGGTGTGTCAGCACACGAACTGATACATGCTGAAGGAGATCTCAGATTATGGAGAGGCATGATTGTCCACGCCAGCCGGCAAGGCACCTGATGGTGGGGGTAGTTTCCTTGTAAACAGACCAAACGGTCGACTTCGCAAAGGTGTATCATCATCCTCAGGTGCCTTGTCGAATGGCGTGTGCGATCATGCTTCTGCAGATTCTTCAATCTGCAGCTGCGTGTATCAATTTTTATGTTCATACCCTTCCATGCCATGACAAAAGTCCGGTGTTCGACTAATTGTGTTATTGAGATACGGCGTAGAGAGGAATTGTTCTACTTAGATCTAATAACGCAGAAAGATTCACAAGAACAGTTAGACTCTTTTTCAGTAGTGATATCTCGTTATAGTAAACAGGGTCATGCATTGTTTGTAGCGATAGCATCTGCCGACACATCTTCAGCCCTCACTCGGCGTGTGCCATAAAATCCTTGGCTTTGGGAGGCGGCGGCTCTAGGCAGCGCTGTACTGAAGGGTGGTGGGTGTGAGATCAGAGCATATTCAATGAAACGTGTAAAGGCGCATCTAGCGATTGTAAAACTAGAGCGGCCTGGTTTCCAGGCTACCGCTCCTGAGGCCATATGTATGAGTTCGTACTCTTTGATATTAAAGATTGTGTGTGTGTGTGTGTGTGTGTGTGTGTGTGTGTGTGTGTGTGTGTGTGTTCCAGGGGCGTTCTGGTTGGTGTGTTCTTTAGAAGACTGAACTGTCACCGGTCTGCAACGCAACAATAGATAAACCTCTAGACAGACAGATCTTTGACACTTATTAATATGTGGAATATGTTAGTATGTTTTTTTCCCCTTCAAATTCGTTTTCGGTGTTTTTGCTATATAAACAAATACTGACTAATAATAAAGTACAAATATTTATAAACTTGTGGCTTGGTCTGAATATTATAAATATATAATATAAAGGATAGAACCACTAGTGAAAAGTTGTAGGAGAGAGCTAACGACATTCCAGCAAAGTAACAGGTGAGCAAATGACGCTGCGCTGAAAAAGACACATCTTAATTATACACGACACTTGTAAACTTTAATATCCTTGTACAGGAACCAAGTGAACAAAGCATTATGAAACCGAAAAACATACCAAGAAGAGAATAACAGAAGAAGGCTTCCATAAATGCAGAGCCAATCCATGTTGCTCCAGTACTGGTCTCACCCAAGGAATCGTCACGTCCTTCTCATGACTGTCTCACTTCTGTATGTTGAGCATTTCATTCATCATGGGCCATATCTTTAAAAGCCGGCTGTAGGGAGCCTGCAGACCTGATATTGTGATTACCTACACAGAATGAGTATTTTGTTTTTCGTGCATGTTGAACTTTTTAATCATTATTATTATAAATGTGTTTAAACTAGTCCGGGCAATCCTGCATCCATGCATTGTCATCCTAGAAACAGATCTCCTGCCTAGGTCAGATAGGATTGAAGGTTTCTTTCATGCCAGAGCCTATCTGCCTTAGAGGCAAGGAACTGTCTGCACACAACACAGCCATAAGTGTAAGATGAGGTGGCAACAGAAACCTGGAACATGATCAAGGTCCGTACATGGAGAAACAAGCAGGACTTTCCGTGGGAGTTCATAGTCGGCGAACATCGAAGAAGTGAAAGAAGACACTCGTTCATCTGTGACTTGAGCACTTAGTGAGATATTATCTTAGTGGTGACACGCACGGGAACGTCACGTTTCGTTACAAGAAAATGTTCGCTGGATTGATTTTCCCCATTGTGACATGTCAACCGTGTCCAAGAAATATTTAGAACGTTTCTTGTTTTTAAGCATATGTTGCTGGTAGTGTATGCAAACTGACGATGTCAAATCTTGATGATATAAGCTTTTGTAAAGGTATGGCTCTAAAAATTGGAAGGGCTAGTGTTAACTTGGTTATATATATAGGGGGGACAGGCAGGCACTCAGTCTATTTATTTTCCACATGTGCAAGGAATCAACCAACTGGCTTAGGGCATGCTAAGTGGGTTTTCTCAAGCAAAACTTCAGCTATAGCTTTTTACCATATATCATAAGCACCGAAACAAAGAAAATACTGGGGAAAATACTGAGGCAATAATATGCATATGTCTTGTTTGAACGCGTAATATGAATAATATACTTAGTGGTGAACAAATATAAAACTATTTTTCAGAATATATGATATAAATAAAACCATGCTTTAAAAGGGTGCGTTTTTATACATACTTGGATGAGAGAGTTGCCCTTTAGACTTTTTTGGGAGAGTGGTGCGGAGGAAGAGGGGGGGGGGGGGGGGGGTTTGGGCGCTCTTTCTTGAAATGTTTCCGGGAACAGGTGAGGTGAGGTTTAAGGTTACCTCATCTTGCAGGTGCCTGTGTTGCTGTTATATATTCCTAAACTTATCAGGTTTACTGTCCCGTCTTTAATTAGCAAAAAAAAAAAAAAAAACAAACAAATAACAATTAATATGAGGATCTGAAATCTACTCTCCGTAATCACACAATCAGAAATATGCAGGGAAAATTTTTTTTTCTATAGCTATATATAAGTCAAGATGCTCTAAAGCAGTGGCTCTCAAACTTCATAATCCAGCGACCCTTTATAACAGTTCCTCATACTGTGGCGACCCCAACCATACAACAGTTTTTGTTACTACTTCATAACTTCAATGAATATGTGTTTTCCGATTGTCTAAAGCGTCTCCCTCCTGTAAGAGGCTCGTTGGACCTAAAAAAAAAAAAAAAAAAAAAGAAAGGGCAGCGACCCACATGTTGAGAACCATTGTTCTAAAGTCAGATGTGGTCGATTTAGCTGCAGACAGCTTTGCATTTTGTGTGTGTGGTGAAGATTATTGTCAGCAATGAACAACTCAGAAGGCATTAACAAAATACTCAACGTAAAATTAGGCAATAAAACAATAAATAGCCAAACAAAGATGGAATATGATTGTGTATCTACTTTTTATTCTACGCTTAGCAGGGCAGTCTATGGAAATGTAAAAAAAAAAAAAAGAAAAGACAATAAATCTCAAAATGTTACAGATGTTTTAATCATACGTAGCAAAGTTAAGATAAAACACATACAATTATTGTGGCGAAGAATAAGTTTTTAAACTTAGGAAATATTTACAGTATTGTTGATGAGAGGGAGTCGCCGTGGTCTAGCGGTTAGACGCTCGCCTGTGGACCGGAAGGTCGTGGGTTCGGTTCCTGAAAGGGGCAGGAGTTTAAAAATATAATGACCTAGGCTGCCAGGTCGACCCAGCCAGGCGACCGGCGTAATGCTGACCACCTCACCCACTAAGTGCCGTTTGGTCTATAAAATATATGTCTAGCCCTATATACCTAATACGCCTGAAAAGCGTGGAGAAGGATATGTAAGTTTGGCCCCACCAAGACATCATCAAGAGCAATAAACGTCCCGTGACACAAAGTGCCACCATGCGGATAAGGATCACTCGTGGATAGGTCCTGAAAACCCGTTCAACCGTTAGGTTATATTAGGGCCCCCAGCAACAGCCAGGGTGGGGCTTCAAAGTAAAGAAAAATTGCATCCCACAAGGGGACGACAGAAACTGAGAAACGTGTCCTTTACGTTTACTTGTTATTGTTGCTGAAACGGACTTATTGCACCAATAGGTAACTAAAGAAGGGACTGAATTAAGAAGACACTTAAAAGGAATGAAATGAAGGAAAAAGAGCTGAAGTAAGAAAAGGAGCTTAAAGGTGATGTTGAAATACGATAGAGCTGAAGAAAGAATGGGCAGAGTAAAGGCGGGAAAAAGGGGGAAAAAAAAGGGGGAAAGGGGGGGGGGGGGGGACCTAATGAAAAGGCTTAAGGAAAAAAAAAAAGCTTTATTGATCAACATCTAAAATTTGCAAATTTCATCATATAGGTTGCTGAGCTCACAAATACCTGCGACATGTAACCATTTTATGTCAGCCAATCGCTCCATTACATTCCTACCACTGAGGATGAGAAAACGGACTAGCTACGGAAATGAACAGTGTCAGAAAAACAACCTTGCAGCAGAATCAAGTCTATATATTTACCTAGGACAGAAACTCATCAGTCACTGTCAGTGATGTATGATGAGTTGGGTTCTGTTTGATGGGCCACCATCGTGTGAGGCGGATATAGGTCGGGGCATGCAACTCTGAAACGTTCTGTTGACATGACTGTTTCTCAAACGTAAGCAAAATGACTATAGTCCATTCCAAAAGTCCTGGTGAAATTTGAAAATCGGTAACTAAATAACCGTTAAGTTAATGTTGTTAAAATTGGGCATGCAACCTGTTAATAATCATGTCCTTTTAGCAATTTTTTAAATGTTAGCAAACATCTAGTTTTAATTTTGTCTTATTTGCAAAAAATGATAAAACACACCGATTCAAGGCAAACAGTCAGTATGCTTATAGTAGCCTAAGTAAGATGAGTAAGGGGAACATATGAAAACAAACTGAACAAAACGCAGAACCAATCAGCTTTACACTATCAAAAACACAATTGTTGAGTGAAATTTTTTACTAAAGAGCCTTCATCATGTATTCAAATGTATTGTCTTAGACATGCATGGATATGTGGTTCCAAGGAATATAATTTAAAAAAAATTTACCTCTTCAATAAAAGTAAAATATAAAAAAAATATTCAAAGGGATATAACTCCGGCGCGAGTTTACCTGCACTGACTGTTGCAATAAATGAAGAAATGCACAATCACGTGAGTCGTCATTGTGACATAAATCAATCATTGCTGTCATAAAAAGGCAATTGAAAATGTCAACCCGTGTATTGGTCACTGTTTAGGAGGAATGTTTACGGCATTCACACTTAATCAGTTTCAGATCCATGCACGTATACCGAACACAACGTATAACAAACGAATTTGATTTACATGATTCACCTAGTTTCACCGTTTAAAAGCCATACTCAGGCAGTTGGGGGCCGTAAAATAACCCAACAAATGGGTTGAATGTTTTTTTTTGGGGGACTTGTGCCCAGGTGATCCTCATCTGAATGGTGACACTTTGTGTCACCGGGTGTGGGTTGATCGTTGTAACGTCCAGGTGGAATTGAACAACATACACCAAAAGAATCTGCTTATAAGAAAGGTAGGGAGAATGAATAATCTGATCCCATGAAAAAAGGAGAAGAGGGGGGCGGGGGTCCTATTGTTATTGACATGTTATACATTGATGGGGTTGTATTAAAAATTAATTATATATTGATTAATTATTTTAAAAATGTATCTATTGTCTAATACTGAAATGCGTGAATACATAAACAATATGTTGAAGTAAATGAAAATATAACCTCACTTTACTTTCCTGAGAAGATTCGAGTGTCTACTAGGATGGTGCTGAGATACTTTCCTGAGAAGATTCGAGTGTCTACTAGGAAGGTGCTGAGATACTTTTCTGAGAAGATTCGAGTGTCTACTAGGATGGTGCTGAGATACTTTCCTGAGAAGATTCGAGTGTCTACTAGGATGGTGCTGAGATACTTTCCTGAGAAGATTCGAGTGTCTACTAGGATGGTGCTGAGATGAAAGGAGGTGCTGCTAATATTGTTTGGAAGGAGAGTCTTCTTCCAATAAAACTGCAGGAAAGTCAAATTATGGTGCTTTTGTCTTTCTTTGCTGTATCTTTCCCCTACTTGGACTTGATTGATGCTTTCCACGTTTGTCGTTTACTAAACATCTGTCCAAAGAACTTTGCTTCTGCCTTCTTCTCAGAATGTAACATTGTCTGGTCATTCAAGACATTGCTGTTACGGCTTGTTGGGGCTTTGCTGGGGTGGTATGTCTCTGCAAAGTCATTGACATTCGCCCGTAGCCTTGTCTCGAGAGAGGTAAACAAGAATAGGCCACGGTGTCGTGATTAATACAAATTTTAGCATGCGGTCGTATTGCAAACATAGGTAGTATTTCAGGTAGGAAAAAAACTGAGCCTTAACAGTTCTGTAACACGTTGAACGTGTATACCAAACCGATCGTGTACGGAAGTAGCGCTGTGTATACAAATACATATGGCGAGCTGAAGGTAGGGGTGGGATATTGTGTTGCATGAGATCCCAGGTTGCGTCACCTATGCCCACCAGACAAAACAATAAAGCGAACTGATGTCTGTCCACCTCTGCCCACATAACCCATATGGCAGTGCAACACCCGCCTCCGGTCGCCAAAACGCCAACGCAAACCACTATTTGCTTTATCCTGCCCGAGGGTCTACCAAAACATTTTCTAGTTTATAAAGATTCGAACCGTGGGACATCAAACATAAATGTGGTCCTCTGTCATTAGTTTACGCAGTCCTCAAAGGCCAGCAGTTTGATCATTTTGAAAACATGGATGTATAACATGGAAGCGATAAGCACGCGCGCTGCTCACCACGTGTTTGTTTACTCATGGCGTTCGGTGCTTGCTTTTCGTTCAGGTGAACTTTGAACTTTGCTGAATCTACACAGACCGCACACACAAGATCTTCTTTTTAATAAATGTTATGTCGCGTGGTGGGGTACGCTGACAGGAGGTTAGCATGCTAGCCTTATACATCGTGAGATGCGAAGTCTCATCGTCCATGAAAGAATAAAAATGAAAAAAACACAACAATCATTTTTGCTTTTTGAACTATAGATAGTCATCCGACGGAGGATTTACCACAGAGATAAAGAACATTATATGACAAGTTAAAACAGCATTTATACAATGAACACTTTATGCAGTAAATTCATGCTATATCACTGGAAGGTATATAAGGAATTCTGGTATGCTTCATACTGCCAGTTTTAATATACGGCTGTGAAACCTGGGCAAGTAATAAATAAGCCAAGCAATATCTTCAGTCCTCGGAAATGCGGGTTTACAAAAGAATTCTTAAAAATCCGAGGAAAGCCATAAAAGAGCAACCCAGATGTTTTTAAGACAACTTATCACAAACATCAGAAAGAGACAGTAACGACTATTTTTTGTAAAGTCATTGGAAGTCCTTCTGTATTTCTCCTAAATATACCTTAAAATGTGGGAATTCTTTAGAAGAGCTCCATATCAACTGCTAACAATTAGACGCTTCAGAATTTCTAAAGCTGATACCCCTAGAGCAAAAAATTGCCACGCCATCCACATTAATCCACATCCCTTTGACCTTTCACAAAACTAACTAGAATCCCTTCTTGTCTAATGGTCCAGTTGATTCGATTAGGGATGATAAGCTACGTTTGAGAAAGTTCAATACAAAACCTGTCGTAAACACAAATACCGCAACCCTATAATCTTTAAAAGCCGTATAATTCAACCGCCTTGCTCCAAACAACATAAGGAATATGTTTCTTTTAATTTATTTCTAGCGTAAAGAGCACTTGAGCCCTGTGTGCTGCAAGCTCGCACTAATTAAATTACAGAAAATGTGTAAAAAGAAAGTGGCATGCTAGGGAACAAAGGAAAAAAAAACTACACAATGTTACCTGAAGATCAGGCTTTTAAAAGAAGCGCTGTAACGTTTTCCTCTAGCTGTGTTAGCTTGGGATAGATTTTCCGTAACGTGCCTACAATGCATCTGGGGCTCTACTTGTGACGTCATCAGTGAATGCTTTGTACTCTATTCTGCCCGTACTGTAGGTTACGTCATAACCGTCAGGGGCCCTTACATAACCTTAGGGTTGAACGGGATTTGCATGTAGCTGGGGGAATTCTCATTAGAATAGTGCCACGATTTGGGTCATCGCGGGTTGACCACTCACTATGCGATCCTAGAGGTGTTTAACTTCATCCGTGAACGCATTTGTAACATTTAAAAAGGAAGTACAGGACCTCCTTTTGCGTCAGTGGCATATTGGACATACGAAGATAAATTCACTTCTAGATACACGCCGGCTGACTTTACTTCCCATGATTTTGCCGAGTACATATTTTAGACTGGATTTACTTGACAGCCAAAGTCAGTTTAGACAATAATTCACCCCTCGACGCCAGTAAAAGCGGAAAACATTCAGGCGTGTAATTTATGCACTTTGTGGTAATCTCAGTAGAGGTCGGTACTCGAGTTGTACTTAAGTGGCGTAATTAACTGCTTGGGTTTGTTTTGTGTGCGTCTAGCGACTCGCGACTCGACTTTTAGCGTCGCTGACTTGGTACCACTTATTTTTTGTGCCCGACCACTGTTGGTCACTTAAATGATCAACGTCGCATTTTTAAAACAGTGTTTCATAAAACAAATCGGCTCTGTGGCTAAGTCGATGTGAACGGGGTGTCAGGTTCGATCCCAGCTGCGGGCCATGCGCTTTGCGTTGGTTTCGACAGTGGTGTCAGGGAGCCGACCGTCCAGACAAAGTGGCAAGCTACTGGAAGTAAATATGCCTAGAGAAAACACACAACAGCCAGGGGCTGCTGGGTGTTGGTTCTTTAACATCCTGTAAAGGATACTAACCTTTATAAAAAAAACAAGTCTAAAAAAATTATGTTCCAATTTATCGTGCTTTCGACTTCTTTTGCGTTTGCATGTAGTTATTGATTTTTTTTTCTCACTGCAATTTTTGTGATTTTATTATGATCGTCATCTTTTAATTGATTAATAAGCAGTGTTCCATGCTTGACGTTAAAATGACTTATGAAATGATGTGACTCGGAACTCGACTTGAAAGCTTTTCTTAGTGACGCGAGACTTGACTTGGGGCCTAAGTGGCCATGACTTTGGCTTGACTTGGACTTGTAGGGTGGCGACTATTCCCAACCTTTGGTAAGCAGTAGAGATGACAGCAGCTATATAACTAAAGGCGCTGTTGTGGAAGTCTCGGTCCTGGACTAAAACGTGAAATGTACCGAATAAAAGAATACCGCAGATCAAAAAAGAAGAAAAACGACAAAATCCTAGATAATCTGTACATCGAGGAGGACTTGCTTATAAACAGTATCCTGTCGTGAGGAGGAAGGTATTTGGCCATGGGGGTGATTGAGGTAGACAGTGATCAAGTGTGTAGTTTGCGGAGAACGAGGCAGAGGCCAACCTCTGCGAAGGTGGCTACAAGACACGGAACATGCATTGGCTATGAAAGAAGACCGTGTCACCCATAGGTTGGTCGGTAAACGACTTCGACGCTGTTCGGACCAGTATTTGGGAATGTCTCGTTTGATCGCATCAACACTTCAGTAGTCCTTTTCAGGGCTTTTAGTGGTGTGCAATTCTAAGCCATTTTATTTTGCGCAAAAAGTCCTAGTCACAATTATAACCTAAAGCTCTTCCTTCGGGGATGCTAGTTGGACATGATGATTTCTTAATTGTTTTCTCAGAAACTGATGATGGTGGTGATTATGATGATGATGATGAGAATTGGCAGGAAAAGACATATTTTCATGCGATCCCTGAAAAGAGTTACGTTGTGTAAAGAACATTCTCACTGACGATGATGATGAATCTCAGCAAATTCTTCCTTTAGTGGTTTGAATTGTCCCTGTCAACGATTAGTCAATATTAACAAAAGCAGGGCCAGTTATCGAGGGAGGGTTATTGTTGTTTGTTTGTTTTAGTATCCAGAAGCCATGAGTTGTTAACCCTTAGGCTCGGTATTATGGATATCGCAACCTTTCGGCCTTGATTCCATTGTAAATACCGTAAATCTTGGAGAAATGTGGCTTTTCTGCCTACCCCCGGGAGTGAACCCGGACCACAAGGAGTTCGTTACCCGGTAACCGCTCAATCCGGTTTAGCCAACTACCCTAGAGAGCCGGGCAGGGAGGGTTATAAACGGTGCCTCTATTAAAATTACCACTTACCTCTCCTAAAATGGCCAACTCCCTCTATTAAAAGCTGCCACCTCCCTCTCCTAAACTATAGTAATATACCTTACGTCCTTTTTAGGACGTAATTTTTTGTTATTTGAAGCCCCACTCTCGCTTCTGCCAGGGGTCGCAATATAGACAGGCCATAAATATTGCCAATTGTCTGAACTCGGTTTCTGGGACCTCTCCACGGTGATCGTCGTCCACATGGTGGCACTTTGTGTCATCGGGTGTTTATCGCTTGTGTGATGTCCTAGTGGGGTAGAAAGTCAATCAGTTTCCTAAAAATGACCACCTTTATCTCCTAAAAAAGCCACCACCCCCCTTTCCAAAAAAAGCCCCCCCCCCCCCCCCCCCCCCCCGTTTCCTAAAATGGTCTACTTCCTATAATAAAAATGACCAACCCTCTCCTAAAATGACAAACTCCATGTCCTAAAAATTACAACCTACCTCTCTTAAAATGGCCATCGATTCTTCAAAAATGACCAACTCCCCCTCCTAAAAATAGCCACCTCCCTCTCCTAAAATGACCACCCCCTCTCCTAAAATGACCACCCCCTCTCCTAAAATGACCACCCCCTCTCCTAAAATGACCACCCCCTCTCCTAAAATGACCACCCCCTCTCCTAAAATGACCACCCCCCCTCTCCTAAAATGACCACCCCCTCTCCTAAAATGACCACCCCCTCTCCTAAAATGACCACCCCCTCTCCTAAAATGACCACCCCCTCTCCTAAAATGACCACCCCCTCTCCTAAATCAACACCCCTCTCCTAAAATGACAACCTCTCTCGCCTAAAGTGGCCACCTGAGTCTCCTAAAATGGCCACTTCCCTCGCCTAAAATGGCCACTTGTATATCCTAAAATGGCCACCTCAATCTCCTAAAATAGCCACTTGTATATCCTAAAATGGCCACCTCAATCTCCTAAAATAGCCACTTGTATATCCTAAAATGGCCTCCTTACTCTCCGAAATTGGCCAAGGTCAACGCCCCCTACTAAAATAAAATATTCATGGGAGGCTCAAGAAACATATGTCTGCTGATTTCAAACCCCTGTTTATGATGGCCAAGCAACCAGAAACTATGACGTCTTTTTGTGTATTCTTGAAAATTTAACGAAATTAAAATCTCATAACATGTTTCTAAATGAATTCGGTTTGAAGTTTTAAAAGACGGATCAACATCGTGGCACCCGGGTAGTATCCCATAAGTGCTCTCTTCTACTCCTAACTCAAGTCTTAGTCCGAAGAAGCTCAGCACAACACACAGGCTCTGTAGCACCGGCGAGGACACTTTGGATATACTTTTTAACTCCAAATTTTCCCCACGCAGCCCCGTTAGGTTACTCTTTTCAATTTCCTACTGCCAAAGGACTTTTTACGTGCGCAGCAATGCACACGGGCGTCCGATCTCACTACCCAAAGACCAGGAGTAATTACTAGAAGTCAAAGTCCATGTGAAAATATCCCAGCTGGGGATTGAACCCTGAACCTCTAGCACTCGAGGCAGACAACATGCATTAAGACAACGCAGCCCCCTCTAAATAAATAAATGATTGAGTGAATGAATGAATCAATTAAACAATAATTGCTATCACTGCACTCAGGACGTTCCCACACGTGATCCGTTCCCTTCTTCAGTAGCCGACGAAGAGGTGACATGTAAAACTTCGAGTTGCAGCCTGATTACAAGATAGCCTATATGTCCTCCTCAGTATCAATGTCATATTTTGGAGCGGCGTTAAGAAAGAGCAGAGAGCGACTCACGGAGTCGGTTTTATTCTCCATCCGGATATCGCTAAACATGTAAAGAATATAGAATATGTATCAGAAAGGATTATATTATTGCATGGATTGAAGGAGTGACGGACAACTTGAGACTTCATAACATCACGGCATATGAAGCGACTGAGCGCGCCCTGGCTCGGTTGCCGATGATCTGATAACTGCGACGCCTAGCGGCACAAGCAGATTTTGACAAAAGAAGAAGTATTGAATATCTTTTAGAACTTCTGCTTACTGATCGTTGAAATAGTCTTTTAGTGTATGCCTTTTCTGTCTGTTCTTAAGCACTGTACATTTGATCCCTGAGAGCCTTCCCCCACCCCACGCCCCCCTGTTCGTTTTACTGTTAAGTAGCTCACCACTCAGATGCGTGGCAGCAGCCTGTTAATCATGTTTCTAGTTTCTCCCCCACAAATAATGTCGTATATACAGTAATTTCCTTATGTATTATCATCTAAGCGTCGCTGAAGGGGAGTTGCTTGCACGTTTTCCTATCAGCTCTGTCGTCTTTGGTTCGAATCTCAAGCCAAGTTTCTCAGGCTGACCTATACTGACAAGTCAAATGCATTTACAATGTAAATGGAAGTAAAATTTGACGACTGAGGCACATCGAGCAAACAGAGTGTAAATTTCAAGGCAGTGAATAGACTGAACAGCTTGGCGACAGCTAGCAAATCTGATAGTAAGAGGACATTTAGAAAGCAAAGAAATAAATATCTTGATGGCTTTGCAGGACAAGAGCCTTATCCGTCATTCTGCTAATCGTGTAGCCTGGCGAACGATGACCTTCTATGCTTTTTGGCGTGGAACAAGATTATGATGATATTTTCAGGAAGAAAATGTGGGGGGGAGGGGGGGGGGGGGTCGCGCTTGCTGATTTGTTTCCACTGAAAAGATGGGCGGTGGGCCAAACAAGTTTGGGAAACACTGTACTAAACGAACTGGGAAGAAAATGCACACAAACCGTCTGACATTACTGAAACAAAAGAAACCGAACGATAGCAACATTTTTACTTCACAGTAGGTCGATCGTTGTGCCCAGTGCAGTTAATTAGTTACAGTCGAGGTGGTATACACGCCGCTGGCTGCATTTTGTTTGTAAATAAATGAATCAACATAGGTGCGTATTAGTACAGGTTTTTTTTAGATAGCTCAACCCGTGTTCAGGCGCTTTCCTTTTAATGTCACGGGCAAGCAATACACCGCCATAGACGGCGAATGAAGAAAAGTTTGATGCCTGCCAAGGCTCGGACCAAGGAAAGCTTGCAATGTAACTGCTTCCGGTGAGACAAACGTGGGCGGGTTGTTGTGTTGTAGCGGAAGGACGTGCAGTTCAATTCCGTCTGTACCTTGCGACTTTGGATACGTCGATCAGTTGTTGCTTGCTTAAAACACACACACCAACACACACAGTGTTTTTTACTTCTTGTTTCATATACGGCTACAACTGTTGCTAAAGGGAACTGGTTGTTTCATCATATGACGAAGACAAACTTTTGTCTCTGGTAGAGGGTGTACTTTTCTTCGTGAATCGCAGAAAACTAACCCTTTAAACTCCTGAAGCCACAAACATGTGTTACTCTAACCTCTTCTTCTTCTTCTTCTTCTTCTTCTTCTTCTTCTTCTTCTTCTTCTTCTTCTTCTTTTTTTCTTCCTTTTTTCTTTTTCTTCTTCTTCTTCTTTTTCTTCTTCTGCTTATTCTTCTTCTTCTTCTTCTTGTTCTTCTTCTTCTTGTTCTTCTTCTTCTTCTTCTTCTTCTTCTTCTTTTTCTTCTTCTTCTTCTTCTTCTTCTTCTTCTTCTTCTTTTTCTTCTTCTTCTTCTTCTTCTTCTTCTTCTTCTTCTTCTTCTTCTTCTTCTTCTTCTTTTTCTTCTTCTTCTTCTTCTTCTTCTTCTTCTTCTTCTTCTTCTTCTTCTTCTTCTTCTTCTTCTTCTTCTTCTTCTTCTTCTTCTTCTTCTTCTTCTTCTTCTTCTTCTTCTTCTTCTTCTTCTTCTTCTTCTTCTTCTTCTTATTCTTATTCTTCTTCTTCTTCTTCTTCTTCTTCTTATTATTCTTTTTCTTCTTCTTATTTTCTTCATCTCATTCTTTTTCTTCTTTTTCTTCTTCTGCTTTTTCTTCTTTTTCTTCTACTTCTTCTTCTTCTAGTCTTTTTTGATGTCGAACTGCCAAGGGATTTTTTCACGTACACAACAATACAAACGGGCGTCTAATCTTACTACCCAAATATCAACGGAAATTACTAGAAGTCCACGTGAACAAATCCCAGCCTTAACCCAGGACCTTCCTTCCCCGAGGCGGACACCATGCCTCGAGATCACACTGCCAGTGCCAAACATGCCAGTGCCAACCATGCCAGTGCCAACCATGCCAGTGCCAACATGCCAGTGCCAACCATGCCAGTGCCAACCATGCCAGTGCCAACCATGCCAGTGCCAACCATGCCAGTGCTAACCATGCTAGTGCCAACCATGCCAGTGCCAACCATGCCAGTGCTAACCATGCTAGTGCCAACCATGCCAGTGCCAACCATGCCAGTGCCAACCATGCCAGTGCCAACCATGCCAGTATCATTGTCATGTTTGGCTTAAATTCTTTAAACCAAGACGGCTATTACTGCAGCTTGTAATCCACGCTTTCACTTTAAATGCTTTCTTTAGAACGCTTCATTTATAAAGCTTTATCTATAATACAATTCATTATTTTTAACATTTACTTTATAATGTTTAGTTTTTACAGTTCTTCAACTCTTGCCTAATTTATAGTGTTTTAATTATCTAACCTAATTTCTTTCTCTGCTTTCTATCCCCAATGGAACACAGGCCCTCAACCAACTCAGGCCGATCGTTCTATCCTATCTGGTAATCTGGTAATCTTAGTTTCAGCTTCATAGCAAACGGGTCACCCCACAGTAGCTCCGCTCCTGTGCCAACGAAAAACAAACGCAGCTCACAGTGTCTATCCTAGCTATTGCATGCAGCGCTCCCAATGTCCTCCCTCATCTGGTTAATGTCATTCTCTAGCTCCTTCTCTGAATGCTTCTTATCTGCCTTTATTTATGTGAGTCTGTGGGTTCCATTGCAAAGATTTTCTAGTCAAACTGTTCTCAGTTTTCTCACCGTGTGCACTATCTAATGCTTGCATATTTTCCTCCCTTCTTGGTCTACTGGAACATGTTTAGCTCTCTCCTAAAGCTAAACATCAGTGATGTTTTCATTCAATTCTCTCTGTTCTACGCAGGCATCACTTAATGAATGTTTGCAGTTTATAAGTAATTTCTCTTAGTTGCTCTCCGTGTTTCTGCTTCCTGCAGCAGTACCGGTTTGCCATTATAATTGATTTATTTATAGTCCTTGATATCTCCTGTTTCGTTTCTATTTCTTACTTTCTTGTGATTAATTTCTAGTCCTTCATATCTCCTGTTTCGTTTCTCTTCTTCCTTTCTCGTGATTAATTTCTAGTGTCATCCTGTCTAATTTTGTAGTTTATTATCTTTTATTTCTATTCCTCCATTTCTAGTCTTTAATTTCTTATACTCTATTTTAAGTACTTCATTTCCAGTGCTCGATTTGTAATGCTTGTTTCCGAAGCTTCCTTTCAATTTTTTATTTCTTATTTAATGTTCATGCTTCATTTCAAATACTGCATTTGTATACCATATTATATTCTATCACTTTGAGTGCTTCGTTTCCATCGCTTCATTTATCATACTTCACTCCCAGTTCTAATTCTCCATTTCTAATCAATCTTTTCCAGTTCTTCTTGGTTAATATAATTCCACTGGCGCTTTTGAAGGCGATGCCATTGATCGAGTATAAAACTGACGATTTTTAGTAAAGCTACAGTACAAATCCAATGGACCAAGAGGTGAAGAAAAGACACACACTGAGAAAACCTGTGGACAAGATAACTAGAATGTCATTGCACTGGAACCCAGACGGGCATGGAAATAACGGGATAAAACACTCGGAGAAGGTAGCAATAGAGTGAAGTTATTGAAAACAAAAAATTGGAGAGGGTATGGGGAGAACTGCATGCAATAGCAACGGATACATCAACTTGGCGTGAGGGCCTACACTCCACTAGCGGATCAAAGACAAACGCATACAAACGTTTAAAAAAGATATAGTACGTATTACACACGTACTTTAAAGTTGCGTATCCTTTACAGGACGTTGCAGAACCAACCCAAGCCATTTTTGGCTGTTGTGGTTTTTCTAGGCAAGTTTACATTTAGAAGTGTGCCACTGCTTATTACGGTCAGCTTCTCGACACCACTGTGGAAACCAACGCAAGGCGCAAGGCCTCCAGCTGGGATCGCACCCGGTACGCCAGCATTACGAAGCGCGTTCGCAACACCTAAACCATAGACGCCTACACACACATACTACATACATACCTAGAAAATCTTTGTCTCTGGTCCATGACATGTAACTCGTCAACCATTTAAAGAAATCTGGGGGCATTGAGTAAATGAAGTCCTTTGGAAATCCAGAATTGTCTCTATGTTTCCAGGAGACGATGCGATATTTTAGTATTCCGTCTGAAAATGAGAGAAGTGAAAAACATTGGCTTCTGCAGTTAACCATTGCATACGAACTGCAACTCCTGTAAACAATTATGATTGTTCGTCTACTTCTGCACTTTCGTTCTGTTTTAGAACTTGACTTTATATGCACACCTGTTTTACAAACACGGCGTATTTGTATTCAAACTGTTAGTTGCTAGCCCAACAAGCACAAGCACTCCGACTTTGAAGGACCCATTCATATTTTTTTGACTTAAACGCGAGCTTTTGTCTTATTCTAAGAGTTGGGGGGGGGGGGGGGGCAGTGGATAGCTCCCCCATCCCGCAACCCCCCTCCCACGCCCCCAACTCAAACAAGGATCATGCTAACATGAGAGGCCAATTCATTTGCCTGTAAAAAGTGTTTGGTTCACTATTTCAAGGACAGCAGTTTAAAAAAATAAAAAAGTAGCCGGGCTTGCAGGTCGATCCAGTCTTTAAAAAAAGGTAACAGAAAATATCACAGTAAAGGTTGTAGGTGAGGAAATTCTGATAAGAAGAACCATTTCTTGTGTTCCTGGTCAGTTCTCATTATTAGGTGTGCACTGTAGTTGTATTTAGTTTTCTAATATGATTAACGATTTCCAGGCTGTCTTTGCGAGACACTCTGTCTGTGCACGGTATACACAGCCTCTGTCATAGAAACCTCATCTGCACAGCACACACAGCCTCTGACATAGAAACCTCATCTGCACGGTATACACAGCCTCTGACATAGAAACCTCATCTGCACGGTACACACAGCCTCTGTCATAGAAACCTCATCTGCACGGCATACACAGCCTCTGTCATAGAAACCTCATCTGCACGGCATACACAGCCTCTGTCATAGAAACCTCATCTGCACGGCATACACAGCCTCTGTCATAGAAACCTCATCTGCACGGCATACACAGCCTCTGTCATAGAAACCTCATCTGCACGGTCTCCAAGTTTAGTTTTATTCACATTCTAAGATTCACAGTTCGGAGGAGCAAATAGATCACCACAGTCTGGTGAGATTGATGCAGAAAAGGGGGGGGGGGGGGGGGGGGGCAGGAGTGACGAGAGGTACTGGCAGATGCTTGAGGCTCAGAGGAAAGGCAAGATGGACGTTTAATCAGAATGCTACCGGCACCATTTTATCTCAACTCTTCGCTGCTTGCTGAAAATGGGGACGGAACGCTTATGGGAATGCCCCGAGTGCTGTGATGTCGGGGTCTTGAATCATCTCAACTCAGCTCAAGATTACCAGATATGCAGCAGCACAGGTTGGTCGTAAATGTTTAGTATGTCTCATATTTATAGATGCCACATTTATACTTTTTTAACATCAACTATGTTTTATTCATGCTTAATTTCTGTAGAGTGTAATTATCTAAAACACCACTTACATCATCTATCCAACACTTCACTGTCCAGTGTGGGCTTTTACATCATCTATCCAACACTTCACTGTCCTGTGTGGGCTTTTACATCATCTATCCAACACTTCACTGTCCTGTGTGGGCTTTTACATCATCTATCCAACACTTCACTGTCCAGTGTGGGCTTTTACATCATCTATCCAACACTTCACTGTCCTGTGTGGGCTTTTACATCATCTATCCAACACTTCACTGTCCTGTGTGGGCTTTTACATCATCTATCCAACACTTCACTGTCCTGTGTGGGCTTTTACATCATCTATCCAACACTTCACTGTCCAGTGTGGGCTTTTACATCATCTATCCAACACTTCACTGTCCAGTGTGGGCTTTTACATCATCTATCCAACACTTCACTGTCCAGTGTGGGCTTTTACATCATCTATCCAACACTTCACTGTCCTGTGTTGGCTTTTACATCATCTATCCAACACTTCACTGTCCAGTGTGGGCTTTTACATCATCTATCCAACACTTCACTGTCCAGTGTGGGCTTTTACATCATCTATCCAACACTTCACTGTCCAGTGTGGGTTTTTACATCATCTATCCAACACTTCACTGTCCTGTGTGGGCTTTTACATCATCTATCCAACACTTCACTGTCCTGTGTGGGCTTTTACATCATCTATCCAACACTTCACTGTCCAGTGTGGGCTTTTACATCATCTATCCAACACTTCACTGTCCAGTGTGGGCTTTTACATCATCTATCCAACACTTCACTGTCCTGTGTGGGCTTTTACATCATCTATCCAACACTTCACTGTCCAGTGTGGGCTTTTACATCATCTATCCAACACTTCACTGTCCAGTGTGGGCTTTTACATCATCTATCCAACACTTCACTGTCCAGTGTGGGCTTTTACATCATCTATCCAACACTTCACTGTCCTGTGTGGGCTTTTACATCATCTATCCAACACTTCACTGTCCTGTGTGGGCTTTTACATCATCTATCCAACACTTCACTGTCCAGTGTGGGCTTTTATTGAGATTATTTACCAGTGAATAGGAATAAACTCACAGGGAGCAAGTACAGCAGGGATCTACCAGTCATCAGTAGAAATTATCCTCGTCGACAAGTGTTTTCGGCCCACGATTCCTATTCACTTTCGGAGATGGGCCCACCTGAGTTCATGAAGCTCAGGGCTGGTACCCTGCTGCACGAGATTACCGGATGGTGTTTTTCTTTCGGAATTTTTCTTACTGAATTTGTAAACACTGTACAACCTATCAAAATTGATGACGATAATGGAAGCTTTCTAGGTTCACCATGTTCCACCTAAAGTAAGACCTCACCCAAAAAATAAGACCTAATTTTTTCCAGTATGCTAGAGCTATCTCCCTGCCGCAAATACAAGCCCTGTTTAAGATTGCCATCATAACAACGGGCGGATTATGTAATGTAGATTTCTTTGTAAAGTAAAAGACCTTTTCCCCTCCCTTTTGGCGTATAAGGAATATAGGGCTAGACCTATATTTTTTTTAGACAAATAGACACAAGACAGGTGATGTGGTCAGCATCACGCAGGCCACCTTTACTTCCCGAAACTGCACCCGGTACCCACTCAAGGCTGGGTCGACTTGGGAGCCAAGGTCATTTTTGAAAAAAATCCGATCCGCAGGCAAGCGTCTAGCCGTTCCACTAGGGAGACTTACAGATGTATTCGTACTTGGAAAAAAAAAAGACTTTCCCCTACTGAAAACAAAAAACAAAAACATTGGCTCAACAATTAATATAAGAATATGTATTCTGGCGTGGGAAAACTGTAGTCTGTCTGTCTAAGGCTGAATTTGTTAGGACTTTAACATGCGTGCTAGTGCAGTCGCTGTTCTCTGTGTCTTTAAGTGAAGTTTGAAAGCAAATTGCAGCAAGGGTGGTTTTTCTGTTAGATTATATAGACAATACAACAGGCATTGTCACTCCGGCATTGTTTCCGAAACCATCGATCCGCAGAGCTTCAACCTCCTAAGGGCCTGACGGCTGCCTACTGCAGCAGGCACATGAACATGCAATAAAAACACAGGCGACGGAAAAGAACAATGATGCAGTTTGAAGGTTCGTTCAGTACCAATTCAAGGTAGTTTAATTCACTTCTCAATGACTTAGCAGGTCTGGATTTTGCTGTACATGTCTTTGTGGTGTCTGAGATACACGTAACGTAACACAATACGGACAGTGAGTGAAACTACTTAAGCACAAGAGGAAGAAAGAAAGCAATGCATCTTTGGGTCGTGGTTGTAGCATTGGCATCAACATCACACTAATGTCTGCGTACAAAGCAATGCATCTTTGGGTCGTGGTTGTAGCATTGGCATCAACATCACACTAATGTCTGCGTACAAAGCAATGCATCTT
>CAJHNH020002670.1:27500-40000 GCA_905116865.2 Candidula unifasciata | reverse complement strand
CCACTATACCTCTGTTACTGTCATTCACTGCAACTCTCTTTTTCTTCCCCACAACGATCTTTAGTCACCCTCTCATTACTAACAGCATTCTTTAGTCTCTTGTCAGGGCCTCTCTAGGAAGCTGTTCCATATCTAAGATCTCAGCAGCAACGGTAATTTTATTTATATTTAATCGTTCTGTGTTTTATAAAATTACCAGTGAAGTCTCCGTTTTCATATCCGTCGAGGACTGATTCGATGCACACCGAGTCGTCCCGGGAACAGACACCGCCGTTTATTTTGAAATCATTAACGGCATTTTCCTGCTTTAATGCTTCCACTTCCGCCTGTCTTATTATCTCCTACTTGTCTATGTGGCTGGCTAAAAGGTAAGGCATTTGCATTCGCGCTCTGAAGGTCTGCGTCGTTCGGTTCCCCAGTGAACTTGTTAAGGATAATCTAGGAGATCATCGGGTGTCGCTGTGGTGTAGCGGCTAGACGCTCGCCCGCGGATCAGAAGGTCGTGGGTTCAGGTCCCAAAGGAACCGGGCTTTCTTCAGATTTGACTTAGGGTCCTAGGTTGACCCAGCCTTGGGTGGGTACCAGGTGCAGTCTTGGAAAGAAAAGGCGGCCGGCGTGAGGATGACCACATTACCCACCGAATGCCGATTGGTCTATAAAAAATGTTCTAACCCTATGTGCTCAATACGTTTGAATTCGTGGAAAAGGGTCCTTTTTTTACATTTACATGGGATCATGGCTGGAGCTATAGAGTTCCTGCTTTATGCGGCAGTCTTGGTTGTGCAGCAAAGAAAAGGATAAGCCAATTCGGATAACACCAGGGGAATAAAGTATGTCTTCTAAACTGTAAGCTTTATTCTTGACACGTTTTCTTTCTCTCTAGTCCTGTTCCGCCATTCAGCGTCACGGTTTGGAAAGGCATCGGGCCTTGAGATGTCCTACGTAGGTGCTGACAAGGAAATAATATTTTGCTAGCATGCATCTTCCCTATAGCAACAAAAGCATGTGAGTCGTGGACTTTCTCCCAGTACTAAAGGAAAGAAAAAGGGGCTTTTGAGCTGAAACTCTATAGAAAGTTTCTCAGAATACCATTGGCCAAAAAGAGAAGAAATACTGTCAATCTAAAAGATCTGAACATTGGGGGAGATTTGACTTATTAATACCAATTGGTTTCGAAAACTGGAATATTTATCAAAATACAGATCCACGGCAGACTAAAAAAAATAGTAGAAGAAGGTGTAGTACCAGTAGGAGGGACAGAGGACGACAAACACGATGATGGGCACAGGATGAAAGTGACTTCTTGAATATGAAAGTGCACCAGGCGAGAGAGCTGGCGAGAAACTGAGTTTCTTTCAGACAGACAGCAATGAGAGAGACGTTCTGCAAAGAACCTACTACATGATGATGATGATGTGATTCTAGTCTTTAAGTCTCATTCTTACACTTATGCCAGCTCTTCCAGCTGCCTAAGGATGTATACCTTCGTATATAAAAGAAGATAAAGAGATCCACCAGAAGTACAGTGGATACTTGATATCAAAGACAATATTGGGACTGTAGATCAGGAGGCGGGAAAGTTTGCAAACGACAGAACGACTTTTTAGTGTGATGTTATCACAGTGACCTTAAGCATATTAAATACTATACCATGATGATGCTGACTGTGACTGACTGATTGGTTAATTGGCTGGCTGACTGGTCGGTAAAAATGTTTGAAATGCTGTGCTGTATTTGCCGTGGGGTAGTGGATTTTACGATCGCCAAAATGATCACCAAGACTGGATTTGGACTTTATGAGGACCTTAGATATATAAACACCTGAGGCATCTACCCTTTTAAATTACACTAGCTAATTTGAAAGTAATGAAGGCTAATTGCAGGTTTTCGAAAACAGAGTATTACGATGAATCTTTGGACCTATTAAAGATGTGAACAGCAAATAATGTAGAGAGAAGCAACAAGGAAATTTATAATCTGTTAAAATCATCATTGATCATTGGCATCATTAGAGATAATAGGTTGAAATGGCTGGGGCATTTTAAGAGAATGGCAGATGACGGAGAGGTTAAAATTGTATACGCAAGGGAGGTGAATGGTCGTAGACCTAGAGGCAGACAAGAAGACGATGGAGATATAATGTTCAGATAGATCTGCAAACACTTTGTGTCACCAACTGGAAATAGAAGACTAACCAGAGAGATGAGTGGAGGCGGGTAATATCTGCAGCAATGAACCTCAAGGGCTCGAAATGCTGAAGAAGAATTGAAGGATCTCAGAACACTATAAAATATAAACGCCGTTTAAAAATATTGATAATGGAGCTGTCGTTTAATTTTGAGCAACATAAATAATTAAAAAAAAGTGTGCGCAAAATGACAGAAATTATATTCTATATTCACTCATGATACTGTAGTGTCATTATGTGTCACATAGGGCTCGCAGTCTGCATTGCGTTATAATCCTGGACAGTCTGTTCAATGTGGATGGAATCTAGTCCAGCAGATTTGCTCTGTATCATCAAAGTTCGTCTTATGGTTTCTTTTAGGCCTCCTCGCCTCCTTGATCCCTCTATTTCCTATTCAATGCCTGCTTGATGATTCTCCGCTGGTTTCTCCTCATGATGTTTCCAATGTACTGTGTGTGTTTGTGTGTGTGTTTGTGTGTGTGTTTGTGTGTGGGTTTGTGTGTGTGTGTGTGTAATCCTCTAAAAGACACTATTAAACACAAATTAATTTAAAATACGTTAAGAGAAAAAAACTGCATTGGTAAAAGCAAATAGGAATTCGCTGAGACCCCTAATACACTAAGCTGTAGCTTATTTGGCTTGTATCTAAATCCCACACTGTTGATTATTGATCATGAGTTCGAATCCACATTAAGGCACATTTATAAAATGTATCTTGCTTGCTAGGCCAACTAGACCTAAAATGAGTACCGGGATATGTCATGAAGAGTAAAGATGGCAGGTATTATACCGACCACATTACTCGAGAATAATTAACTGGCTTTTATAACCAGGAGGAGATTTACATTTTGAGAAAATCTTTAAAAAAAAAAAACACTTTACTATTTGCTTTTTAAAAATAAAAGACACTGTTTACTGTTGTGATACATTTATCATAGGATGCTAGTCACACTTTTGTAGACAAACTGGGGCCCTCGCAGGAAGCAAACAATAGTAACACTGCACCTTACCAAGCATGTCGTAAGACGCGACGAAAAGTAGGGTTGGGCACGAGCTTGGCTATCTCTTCCTGTACAAAACAATAGCCACAAAAACCAACCAGCAATGGACAAGTCAAACAGAGAAACAAGAAAAACCCAGCCAACCAAGATGAGGGAAGTCGCTTTTAGTTATAAGAAGTATGATACGGTGTGGAGAAGGCCAAAAGGAGTCCGGATCGTCGACACTTTCACTTAGGTAAAAAACAAGAATATAGGAAGACTAATAATAAAAAGACTAGAAAAATAAAAACACTAGAATAAATAAATAAAGACCGAGGTAGAGAGTGAAGTTAAACAGATGGGAAAGACACGAAGAGAGCTGCATGCTATAGCGAAGGATATAACGACTTGGCGTGAGTTGGATGAGGGGCTAGGCTCTCTTGTGGTTTAGAAAAGCAGAAGAAGAATCGGCACATGGTGATTGATATAAATAACTTCCTGAACGTCACCTTTACTTTCCTAGGTATTACTGTGTAATTATTGTAATTTATACTTTACTTTTAAGGTTTTCAACCATTGTAATAGTTGATTTTGAAACAATATCCCACGTCGAAACTGCTTCTCCTTGGTGCAAGTCAAAAGTGCAACGGCCATTTTTAAACTGTCAATAAGACATCACTGTGTTTATTTGCACCGTGATGTTACGTGCTAAACAATCTTGACATCCTTATTATAATATTGACAGGTTACAAGACAATAGCATGGTTACTGTATTTTTATATCGCATTGTTAGGATTTTGTTTTAAGCCTTCCTACTATTTTAACGTCCCCTCAGACCAGTGATCTGAAAACTGGGGTCGGAGGGTGCTCCCTGGGGGAAGAAGAAGGTTTTATGGGAGCATCCAACAATTTTGAAAGTGAGTGGATTTGTAGTTGTAATAACCAGTTATCCTTACATGTTGTTTTAGTTTAATTAAGGATAAAATATCTTTTGAACAATTTATTAAACAAAACGACGAGGACATTTTTTTTTTTTTTTGGCATGTGCAGTTTTTAACATCTAGTCTTAAAATTCTAAATAATGCGACACAAGAGTTTAATTATAGATTTAAAAACACATTTCGTTTCTTCACATTTTCTGTTTCGCTTGTTGTAGAATCTGTTGTCCACCTCTTTTAATCACATTGTGCTATCTTGGGGGGGGGTGGGGGGGGGGGGGCCCGAAGAAGACGGGTGACCCCTGCCTTAGCCAGACGTTGTGCGGCTTTCAGTTTTAGATGTTGGTGAATGCGATTAACAATTTTCATGATCCACGAGTACAAGGTTTAAATATCAGCAGTGGGTGGTTTAATTTTTAAAAAAAATGTCCGATCTCGTTGACGATTAGTACCAGAGTCATGACGGGAGAGAGATTGAGGAACTCATCAAGTAATATTGCTAAAGACAACATTAGGTGCCTTCATTGTAAAGACGGCACAGCATTTATGTAAGTCAGGGGATATTTTGCCCGGCTCGCTAGCGCAGTTGGTTAAAACGCTTTGCGCGGCGACTGGGTGACGAACTCCTTGTGGTAGGTGTTCACGATTGGGGGTAGGCAGAAAAGCCACATTTCTCCCAAATTTACGGTATCTATCATGGAATCAAGACCGAAGGGTTGCGATATCCATAATACCGAGCCGAAGGTTTACAACTCATGGCTTCTGAATACTCAAAAAAAAAAAAAAAAAATTTTAACTCATCATCAACAATTAACTTTCAGAAACACACCACTGTCTCCAGCAGCAAAAGCCGATCCATTATTTTAACTCATCAAGTATCAGAAAAATGTCTAACAGACGACCTGTTGTCATTTGCGCCTTTCCGTGTTTCCAGACGATAGCGTTATATTGTGCTATGAAGAGGCGTGGGTCTTACAGCCCATGGCGATGTCGAGTGTGACTAGCAAAACCCGCCTGTTTTAAGAAAAGTCTTCCAAAAATAAAGAAAGGGATACAGATCCGCTTTTGCCATCATAAGTAACAAGCGGGTTTCTTCTCAGACAGTCAGCTCTCACCCTTCTGCGATCATGTCTTCTTTCGTTCGCATTTCCTTTCTGATTATCAGATCACGGGGGGACAATAATTACTATGAGAAATATTGAATGATATTCTTTAAAAAATGTTAGATTATGAGTTGGATAATCTTCACAGCACTCCGGACACATCCATAGGTGCTCAGATTCCCCACTCAACATATACATCAGCGTCGCGCATTTAATAGTGCCAGTCCTGTGCTGGTTGACAAGACTTCGTGTGCGTCCGGTTTGGTTCTCATACTTGGCTGTGCTGATCTTTACCCCCAATTCTCTTATTCCTATCAGTGATGTGGACACGTTGCTTCCAAAATCCTTGGAACCTCCAATCTCTCTAAGGGCATTGACAATGTCTCCGCTATTACCTCCATCATCATAGATAAGGCCTTGCTGGTTTCTTAAACTGTTTAGCCAGAAGAGCGATTTGTTAAATGAACATTGGGGGTGATCAAAGCTAAAGCCAGATTTATTCAGAATAATTAAGACGTTACAAAATTGAGAACACATGACGCAATGGCGGAATTCAAGCTAGAGTACAGAGCTTGCGTTGTTTGGGAGCGAAAGAGTTAATGAGCCCATAGGTGACTAAAACTTCCCAATTTCCCCAGAAATAAAACGGGAAAATAAACAAATAGGTAAGCGTTCAAAGTGTAAACAGCTAAAGCATTTGAACCCAAACACTGAACATGTCCTTCTAGAAACGTCAAGGTAAAATAACAACAGCAAACAAAGAACACTCTGTGCAGTGCTTTTCAGAGTTCCATCTAGGAAGAAAGCAATTAACGAGGGGACAACCCTGAGCCAGTCTGGCTGGTTTATTCAAGAGATCGTTGTGGTTTATCTCAAGGGGAGAAGCGGAATTCAAGTCTTAAAATTCACAAATATACAACAGACTGGGCCAAACATCCTCCGCAGCAATTTAGAAAACATCCTTTACGGCAATTACAACTGAGGCCGTTACAATAATTCTACGGTTTGTCCAAGAGGCAGAAGAACATTGTGGCACGGTAGTATGTCAAGGCCCCTGGCACAAAGAAATCACTGGGGTGAACTCAGGCCAGCTATATTTATTAGAAAGTGGAAGGGGTGGAGTGGGGGGGGGGGGGGGGTAACTAGCTCTGGGAATGAAGCTTTGTTTAGTTGTGCAATAAAAATAATAATAAGAAGAATACTTTAAGTGCTGAATGTTAAAGAAGTACGATAATATATTTTTAATAATTCAAAACCTATACACAAATATTGAAAAAAAAAATTTACACATAGTTAATGGGCTGCAGAGTCAGGGCATGTAGACCGCTTGTTAATTTACTTTTTAAATGTGGTGTGTGGGCGCTGTGACCAGGAGGAGAGGAATTTCCTAGAAATTATGGCCGGGGGGGGGGGGGGGGAGAGAGAGAGAGAGAGATCGGGAGCTTATCCACATCAAATGAATTCCGGGATGAGCTAAAAGGGCCAGGTAACGCAGGTTCCAACGCCGCAGAAGCAAGGGGTGACACTGAGGGATGGAGTTTTGTGGGGTGGTGTATTACTTGTATGCTTGGAAGTGATATTTTGAGTTTCGAATCCCGTCACCGTCTTAATAATAATAAGTTCGTTTCGTATCCTTTACATGATGTTTGCAGAACCAACGAGTAGAATAAGTAACAAGTTTCTCTTATCTTGAATAACATGTTGGCAGAAGTGACACAGAAATGAAAAGGAGAATATGAATGCCTAAATCTGTTTTCAGTCAGATGCGAAAAGTCTGAGTGAGCATGAAGGAAAGCAGCCAGTGTGTAGATGGACCGAAAAACGTGAAAAGGACACTTAATAGTATTCAAACTAGTGTGTTGGCATTGAAGTTAGAAACATCATCAAAGCCGACTCATTAGGAATTAAATTTGAACACATATTATAACCGAAATATCGAAAACAAATTCAACAACAGCAAACCCTCGAAGAAGTGAAGTATCGTAAAGAATAGATAAAGCAAAGAACTGAGTCGAAAAACCGAAAAACTGCAGAATAGTCTTGGACAGCTGACCACTGTCGTGAACGGAATAGAGGTTCCGGGTTCGAATCCCGGTAAGGGCTGGGATTTTTTCACGTAGACTTGGACTTCCGGTAATTCCCCCTGGTCTCCGGGTAGTGAGATCAGACGCCGGTGTGCATTGTTGCGCAGGTAAAAAAAAAATACCAAGGCAGATAGAATTCGAAAAGAGTAGCCTATCAACGAGGCCTGTGAATAACTTGGAGTTAAAAAGCTACCTAAAGTATTCCAGGATCCTCGCTGGTGTTACAGAACCTGTGCACTGTGCTGAGCTTCATCAGACTCAGACTTATGGGTTACACCCGTGGGCCGCGATGTTGATCCGTTGTTCAAAACCTCAAAGCCTCAAACCATTGTTGTGACTGTGCGTGGGTGTAACGCACCGGGTTAGCGTTATTTTTTTTTTTTTTCGGTGCTGCACGAATTTCTGAATCGTTAACGCTCTCACGAGCTTGAGGTGTCAATAGAGATTTGGGTCTAGTCTGTTTCAGCTAAACTAATCTCTTGTTGGAGCAAAAAAATCTTGACTAGATATAGTATGTTTCTGACTCGACTGACTCTGGCACATTTCAAATATACGTCCCTCTATTAGATTACAACTCTGCTTTGGTATATCGACACAATACATCCTAATTCAGCGGACTCATAATTAGTCGTCTTACACGACATAGTTGAAAAGAGGTACACCTGTTTTACTTCTCTCTAAATATGGAACCTCCCACGGAAAAAAAGAGATTCCTATATGAAAGACGTGTGCCCCTCTAAGGCACCCCAACCCGCACCTACTACTTCCTCCCCCCCCCCCTCCCCCAATCTTTTCCTTATAATTAATCCGATTCAAAATTACACCTTACCGGTAGTCTGAATATTTCAAATAAAAAAACCTCAAACCACATGCAAGTCTACTGTTAACTTTTTTTTTGTCTTTTCAAATTCCTTGATGTCTCCCGTTTTTCATCTCTTTTCCACTTCGAAACAGTGATTCTCAAGCATGCGTGTTTGTGGCATGCACATGTGACTGAAAATGTGCATGTTCCTCAGCAAATGCGGATATTGATAAAACACTGTGTTTACTAGTAGTAATTAGGGCTGTACCGAATAGAGATTTTCACTATTCGGCCAAATACGAATAACAGGAATAACTATTCGGCCGAATACGAATAAGAATACGAACAGCGTATAGTGTATAAAATTAACTAAAAAAAAAAAAAAAACACACACACACACATTCATAATGTCAAATGTACGCTGAACTTTTACTACACAAAAAGTAGCACAGAATAGTCATCTTCTTCTTTAGCATTCTGAGCCCTTGAGATTTACTGCTGCAGATATCACTCGTCTCCATTCATCTCTCTGGCTGGCCTTCTTCTCTTCACAATTTGTGACACCAATTGTTTGCAGGTCTGGCTAAACATATCTCCCGAACTTCTTTTTTGTCTGCCTCGTGGTCTACGCCCCTTCCAACCTCAGTTGTCTACTGTTTTACTTCTCTGTCATCTGACATTCTTTCAATATGCCCCAACCATTTTAGTCTCTTAGCTCTCATGATGCCAGTGATCATTGGTGATTTAAACAGATTATGTGTTACGTTGTTGCTTCTCACTCTCCATTCCCCGCTGTTTGCATCTTTGATGGGTGGGTCCAAAGATTTGTCATAAGGCTGTTTTCGAAAACCTGTAATAAGGCCTCATCAATTTTATTTCTGCTTCAAGTTTAAGAGCCATATAAAACGACTGGTCTTATCAACGTTTTATATATTTTGATCTTGGTGTTGCGCGACTTTGACTTTAGCAGATGTTGAAGGGCATAGTATACTTTATTTCAAGATTGTATTCTAGATTGTATTTCTTCTCTCAGCATGTTGGAGCATTTGAAGTTAACACCCAAGTACTTATGTTTCCGTTCGTTTGATTTTCACATTATCGACTTGGATGTGGCTGGAGTTTATATTCTTTCCATGTCTAGTTAGTATTCGTACAGAATAGTAAACATTTTAAAACATTTTATGTTTTGCACCCTTCAGTCAGTCTGTGGTATCTAATAACTAGGAATGGAAAGAATCCTAAGTATTATAACAAGTAACTAAACTTGGAAATTGTCACTGACAGCTTAGTTAATGCAGGAAAGTTGCATTAGCTTTCAACAAAACCAATCGTTCCATGTTGTCAGCATTAAGGCCATGTATGCAGAAGCTGGTATAAGGTAACTACTATTCGTATT
This sequence comes from Candidula unifasciata, assembly GCA_905116865.2. Lineage (NCBI taxonomy): Eukaryota > Metazoa > Mollusca > Gastropoda > Stylommatophora > Geomitridae > Candidula > Candidula unifasciata. Next base: position 30,509 of record CAJHNH020002670.1, on the reverse strand, counting down.
TGGCCTGACCGCAACTATTCGGCCGAATACCGAATAGTCAATAGGTCCACTATTTGGCCCCGAAGCGAATACGAAGCGAATATTCGGTACAGCCCTAGTAGTAATCACCCGTGTAGGTTCCGGGGCCACGTGGAAAGAAAAAGGAAGAGGAAGCGAGGAGGATTGGGGGGGGGGCACTGGTACCTAACAACCATGTCACAAAAGGCGACTAATAAGGGGTATTTCCTTCGAAGTCGAAGTAAATCTGCCTGAGGAACCAGCCGAAACCAACAGTTTGCACACAAATAAGCTAAATCTGACAAACGGATGTGCACACAAAACTCTGGTTCAAGAACAATGCCGAATTCCAGAAATGGACAAACAAGCAGCATCGGAATATACAGTCAGTGAAAAAGAAGAAGATGATGAAGAAGATAAAGAAAAAGAAGAAAAAATGATGATGATGATGATGAAAAAGAAGACTGCCCGCATGTACCACTATTAAGAACAGTCTAGGACACTAAACTCTTGAGCCTGAGGTCTAAAGTAGCGTGGTTACTGCAATCGTAACGAATTGTGCACGTGATAGTTTTATTTTTCTTTATCATGAAAAGAGAAATAAACGTACCAAGGACTGATTCCCAATTACAAAGAAAGAAAGAAAGAAAGAAAGAAAGAAAGAAAGAAAGAAAGAAAGAAAGAAAGAAAGAAAGAAAGAAAGAAAGAAAGAAAGAAAGAAAGAAAGAAAGAAAGAAAGAAAGAAAGAAAGAATGAAAATAAGAAAGAAAGAAAGAAAGAAAGAAAGAAGGAAAAAAGGAAAGAAAGAAAGAAAGAAAGAAAGAAAGAAAGAAAGAAAGAAAGAAAGAAAGAAAGAAAGAAAGAAAGAAAGAAAGAAAGAAAGAAAGTAAGAAAGAAAGAAAGAAAGAAAGAAAGAAAGAAAAAAAGACAGACAGACAGACAGACAGACAGACAGACAGACAGACAGACAGACAGACAGACAGACAGAGGAAGAAAAAAATGAGAAAAAGGAAAAACACAGAAAAAAATGATGAAAGAAGGAAGAAGAAAAACGAAAGAAGAAAGAAAGGAGAAGAAAAACAAAGGCAGTCTTAACCAAGTAAGATGTGCTGATGAATTACCATACCACAAAACGGATAATCCAAAAGGATAAAATGCTTCAGAACCGCTATAGTGCAACCTGTAGCTGGCCCGTTAGACATGGGATGTGGCGGGGAAACAGATGAACGAAGTGGATTCTTGAAAGGAGGCGAAGTGGAATGCTCTATCAATCAGTGGCCGTGCTGTGTTTGAATAAATCTAGCGTTCACTTCTTATTTCTTTCCCATTCTTGTCATTGCATCTTTGTCTGAGTTGTTGTTCTTCTTCTTTGCGTTCACCAGCTGTAAACTGGTGGAAAGTTCTTGTTGTTCGTCGACTTCTGGACTTCAGTCCTGTTCCAAAACCTGAGTGTTGCGTGTGCTTCAGTTTGACAAATCTGACATATTTGTGTGCAAACTGTTGGTTCCATGCCTCTCAGACAGATGAACTCCGACTTCGTAGGAAGCTCCCAATTAGTCGACTCTTACGACATTCATCTGGGTAGTCAGTAGGTCTCTTCTTGTTTTCTCTATAAAAGAGCTCCGGAACCCACAGGTGGGTTTGAGTTGTGATATCAGGTTGCATTATCGTATGGACAATGGGTTGTTAAAATGAACACTTCATCCATTCGCTCATCCCTGTACACGCATTGTATAAGCAAATATACTAATCTGAATATCGACGATGCTTGCTTGCTTGTTGTACCCGACTAGGGCATCACATAAGCGATAAACACCCGGTGACACAAAGTTCCACCATGCAGATGAGGATCACCCTTGGAGAGCTCCCAAAATCCCCCTTTTAGCCGTTATGGCCTCAATTGTAGCCCGGTTATATTCAAGGCTCCCGGCAAAAGCCAGGGTGGGGTTTCAATTAACGAAAAATTGAATACTACAAGGAGTCAGAGGCTAATAGGCTTGAATTCCGATGAGCAGTTAATTGATGAGGTTATGAATAGATGCTGTTCTTCTGTATGACATCGAATTTTGGAATATCAGTGAACAAATTAAGAAGAATTTGGAAGCATCAGAGATGTGGTTTCTGGGACGAATATTACGAATACCGAGGACGGCCAAAGTAACTAACAACGATTGCTTGAAAGAAGCTAATGAAAGTAGATCTCTATATACAACAATAAGAAAGAGAGAAACACTATTCTTTGGCCACACAATGAGAAGAGAGACAATAGAGAACATCGTGAAAACTATAAAGATCAGTGGGAAAAGGGGTAGAGACAAACCAAGAGAGATGATGCTGGATAGGCTGAAACGAATGCTTGGAGGGATATCATCAAGAGAGCTGTTCCAGGCAACCAGGGATCGTGATCTGTTGAGACTCATGAGCGCCTACGCCAGTTGGCAGGGCACACGATGATAATGATGAATAGAGGGACTACTTTCAAACTAGTGGCACATTATGTTATTACACCCATATTTTTGTTTGAATGGATAAGTCGTCTGCCTGACTACTGTTACCAACAGGAAGCCGGTCTCCTCTATTTCCCAAGGTATTTTATGTTTACATTTATAGTTTGAGTAGGTTGACCCTGGAATCCAGAGTCTTTTGTACACATCAGATTCGATGCCGTTCCTGACCTTCTTGCATGCAGTCTGTCGTCTAGGCCAGCGTTTCTCAACCTGTGGGTCGCGACAAAAGTGAATTATGCGAATATTGAACATGATGTAATATATATACCGTGGGATTTAAACTTGATGAGGCCTTAAGATATGTAAAGCCGAGAGGCCCCAACTGTTTTAAATTACGCCAGTTAATTTTAGAAACATTTAAAATGTAAAGGTTAATGAAAGGTTGAAAATGACGCATTTCAGCTTCATTATTTAATTTAATTTAAATAGCCTACAGCAAGATAGAATAAATACAAGCTTGAGATAATATACCCCCAATTCTATTAATAAAACCCACTGAGTGTCG
>CAJHNH020002670.1:15000-22500 GCA_905116865.2 Candidula unifasciata | reverse complement strand
CCGCCTCAGAACAGGGCACAACCGATTACGTATCCACATGTACACAACATTCAAGATAGGTGTATCAGCCATGTGCACCTGTGGAAATGTGCCCCAGACCGCAGAGCATGTACTCCAGGACTGCACCGAATTTGACACATTAAGGCAAACCTTTTGGTCAGAAAGAACAACAGTGGAACGTAAACTCTATGGACCACTGAATGAACTAACAAAGACAGTGAAATTTATACAAGAGACAAAACTGCTGATATAGACAACTTATTTCAGGCGACCGAAAGAAGAAGAAGAAGGCGAGCCAGCGTGCCAAATTTGTGAGCCTTTGAAAATAAAGTTTGTTCATTCGTTTACTGAGACTCATTAACTATTAACATTGATCCAATCTATCGCACCCCTCCCCCCCCCCCCCCTCTCCCATGGAAACCATGAGTTGTACACCCTTTGGCTCGGTACTATAGAGATCGCAACCCTTCGGCCTTGATTCCTTGTTAGATATTGTATATCTGGACAATTTCTAGCTTTTCTGCCTACCCCGTAGCGTGAACTCGGACCGCAAGGAGTTTGTCATCCGGTCGCCGCGCATCTGGTTTAACCAACTTAGCTAGTGCGCCGGGTGGCTGACTTCTATGACACATTGTTCACTAACAGATCAGTCATCACCCTGTGAACATTCTGTAAAGGAAGTCACGTCGTTTTGAAACTTCCTTCTTCACTCATAAACGTGCTGGTCTGACAAGCATGCATCAAAGTAATGGACCTTCATTCACTCATGAGTTTCTATAGGTGTCACTATTTCAGTGGGTTAGGTTCACGTTAGTCTCCCCGAAAATAGCAAGCCACTTTTCATTCACAAGTACACTGAGCCGGGAATGCAGAAACTGGCCAGCAGGTGCCACGGAGGTGTAAATTCAGCAAATAATTCAAGATAATGCTCCCTCATTGGGTTTGATCATTTACACAGACGGTTCAGTGTCTAGAGGCAAAAGAAGTGCTTGGGGTTTCTTAGCAAAAGTTATTGGTGGACGTTTGGTGCAGGAGAGCCTAGCATATGATACCACAAAATACAACTTAAGAATGGAGGTGGGGGCGGACACTGCAGCTTTCCGCTGGCTAGAGAACTCGACACACAAACATATCGTGATTGTAACTGACTAAGTATCATGCTGAAAATGATCAGAACAGGCATGCTTCGTCCAGAGTGGCATGCTTCGCCGCGGAGGACACGGGTGAGGAATATTGTCTGGATGTTTTCACCGGAAGACGCCGGTGTGTTGGGAAATGAACAGGCGGACAGACTGGTTCGCTCTGTATAACTTAGTGGAATACTGATCCATGATAAGGCAGACGTGTTAGTGCCTTGTGGGAGAGCGTGTAGAGTTCGTAGGAGCAGATGGATCACCACAGTCTGGTGAGATTTATGCAGGGAGGAGTGACGAGAGGCAGATGCTTGAGGCTTAGAGGAAAGGCCGTTTAATAAGGCTACTGGCACAATTAGTATAGGAACTCTTCAGGGGCTGCTGAAAATGGGAACGGAGCGCTTATGGGAATGTCCTGAGTGATGTGATGTCGTTTCTTGAATCAACTCATCCCAACTCATTCACAAGTTTGTTGGGCTGGAGGACATTCTTAAAGGTTACGGATGTATCCCGCCTAGTTATTTGGCTTCTGTGATGTCTTGCATTTACGTTTTCATTCCGAGAAAGAGAATGGCTGTGACACAGATTGCAGCCTCTACGGGTGTTGTGTTAGAGAATGCTTTAAGATGTTTTTGAAGTGTTAAGAGCGCTGGCGTGCTGAAATATACAACATACGATATCAACTGCAGTGCGGAACACACCCGTAACCTTGTGCGAAGGTAACGGTGCTTAGCAACAACTAATCAGAAGTGAGCTAGTGTGTAGGTGGGCGGGGTCTGTGGAGACTAACGTTACTTTTACCCTTTCAGTGATTTAAATCCCCCACCCTCCACCCTTCTCCACTCCCATTTTTTTAACAACAAAAATGGGTAACTTTGGTGCTTGTCAAAAGCGGGACGGTCATCTTTGAACCGTCGCTATGATGTCATCCTCACGCTTGAAAACCCTTAAATAAATCTTTCTACTTCTTTCTATGAGTGACGTTCACAATACTTTCTGTTACTTGAAAACCCTTATAAACAATATTAGCCCGGCTCTCTAGCGTAATTGGCTAAACCGGATTGCGCAGAGACCAGGTGACGAACTCCTTGTGGTCTGGTTCAATCCCGGGAGTAGGCAGGAAAGCCACATTTTCTCCCAGATTTACGGTATTTACAATGGAATTAAGGCCGAAAGGTTGCGATATCCATAATACCGAGCCTAAGGGTTAACAACTCATGGCTTCTGGATACTTAAACAAACAAACAAACAAAAACAATACTAGCGGGCACGTCCGGCTGCATGTATTTATAACTAGAGTTGGCCGTGTTAGCGGGTTGCAAGACAGTGGAATGATTAACATAGTTTCTGCAACACAATTTAAGGTTTTCATTTGAAGCTGTATTGTCGATTAACTTGATACTAAAGTTGTTCAAGGTATTTTCAGAAAGCCAGCAGTAATACGCTGTAGCCAACCTGCATTGTGGAGACTACACAACAGATTACAGACACCGTGTCGTTCGACTACTGGATAGCACATGTGCTCTCACTGTTTACACTAGCACATCATTAAATCAAAGTTTACAGCCGCACAGAGAGGTGGGTGAGGTCTGCAGTCCTATAAATTTGGGCTCTTGTGTGCAGAGCTCTTCATTTCAACTGCATTATCTATATCTGCCGGTTAAGATCCTTTGTCTGCCTCAGATGTAAGGTATCACGTGACCACGATTCTCCGTGTGTGTGCTTTAGTTTGCGGAGGTCATTATTTGACATTATCAGTTAAATTATTGGCGCATTAGCCTTGGTAATAACTTAGCTGGTTTTATTCGATAGAATTCTTTTAATTCTTTAAGGCAGTGGAACCTTTTAGAATGAAAGACCTTTTAACCGTGCCTTCAGTTGTACTGGGCGCATAGGACTGGGTCTATGTTTAGTAGACCAATTGGCTTTCGATGGGTGATGTGGTACCGTTAGAAGGGGGAAAGGGGGAGGGGGAATGGGGAAAGGTCACTTTTGAGAATAAAATCCAGATCCATCATGACCTCATCTATGACCTTTGGATCGGCATGCGAGTATCTAGCCACTGCACCACGGCTGATCACTTAAGGTAATGGGGTTAAGGAAATCCTAGTAATAAATAAACATACCGGTACTTAGACTGGTAATCACTTATGTAAGGATATTTGATGAATGTATATCTCGAGCCAAGCTTTCGTAACTGTTCTTATTGGTGACACTTGTTGTATAAATACAATGTCGCGACACAGTAATTCAATCTACTAGCAAAAATGGGTTAAAATAATCACTTAGAGCTAGAGAGGTTACATTAACCCCCTTCAGAGGTTAAAGTACCCCAGTAAGAGATACGGACACAAACGTAGAATAAAATATATAGTGCGTTTCAAAAATTTTGCAACTACACTTTAACAAATGTTTCTATGAATCCTGTAAGGATCAGCACGAATTTGTTTCGTTTTAATGTGGCCTTAGATTTCCCATGTCCTTATGATTTTGTAATTAACATTTGCACAGGTGTTGTTGTTTTCTTAGAGCGGATTAATACTCTCAAACTAAATAAAATATACTGTAACAGACATACGCATAGAGATTGTTTGGAAATCAGTCATCCGTGCAGATATGAGTGGTGGTTATTTTGACAACCTATCCCTCATTCGATTAAAACTCAGGGGAGACTAATGCTAAAAATGACTAAATGAGAGTGAAACACCTATGAAACGCATACATTTTGAGGTTTTGAAAAGTCCTGATTCCTCAGTTAACTGCAATCTTGCCAATTGTTTGCACATAATGGGTTACTTAAAAAATTAAAAAATAAACATTTTACAGACAAGGAAAAATAAAAATTAGAAGTTTGTTTAAGAAAACAGAAAAGTATTACAAGGACGTGATTATGTACGAGTTGCAAGCGAATTTTCAACAAATAACATCGAACAGTTTCACTTCAACATCAACAAACCAAAACATATACTGTACTGTCGTCCCCTTGTGAGACGCAATTTTTCGTTATTTATAGCCCCACCCTGGCTTTTGCAACGGACCCTGAATATAGCTGGGTCACAAATATGACCATAACGGCTGAAAGGGGTTTCTGGGACCTCTCCACGGGTGATACTCATCCGCATAGTGCCACTTTGTGTCAGCGGTTGTTTATCGCTGGTGTGATGTCCTGGTGGGGTACAAGGAAGCAAGCAAACGCTAACCATCGTCCCGATGTCGAACGCTGTTAATGGTTGCCCTAATATAACCCCCTATGAGTTGAACGAGGTTTCTGGGACCTCTCCCAGTGGGATCTTCATCCGAATAGTGGCACTTTGTGTCACCGGGTGTTTATCGCCTGATGTGATGTCATCATTGTGGGGTTGAACGTCAATCAGTCAAAAGCTAACCTACTTAAAATTACCCCTGTGACATGAGGTGCCTGAGAAAGGCAGCCAACTGAAATACCCAAGAAAAGTTAGAAATCATAATATCAGACTATGGGAACCTCATCAGACACGATTCCCTAAGGAACAGAAGATTGAATGGTTTGGTCATGTAGTAAATATGCAAACAATACAACTACTAACGCAGGCGCTACACATGAGAGATCTGATGTGAAACCAAGAGGTCACCCTAGGAGAACATGAATTGATGACATTAAAACATCTTCTACATAGACAAGAAATAGCCATTGCTGTCCATCAAGCAATTAACAGCACACCGATCATTTTTACGGGGCTTTAAAGCGCACATAGAAATTGATGATGAATGACACAAAATGGTTACTAATTTACATATTTTTTTAAAGTTGGGCAGGACTTCCGGATGGGGCTATAGAAATGTTTTACGACACAACCTTACTCCTGCAAGCCTTTGGGTTGTATCAGCTATATAAAATATTTCCAAGATGAGCTGCATTGCTATAATTTATAAGTAGCAAATTAGCAAAAGGGAGGAGCCGCCGTTGTCTAGCTGCTAGACGCTCGGCTGCGGCTCGAAAGGTCGTGGGTTTGGTTCCTGGTTTAAAAAACAAATTGACCTTGGCTCCCAGGTCGACCCAGCCTTGAGTGGGTACCAGTTACCGCCTGTGAAAGAGATGCAGCCGGCGTGATGCTGATCATATCACCCACCAAGTGCCGTTTGGTCCATAAAATTTAGGTCTAGCCCTATTTACCCAATTCGCATGAAAGGCGTCGAAATGGGTTCTTTGCTTTAATATTAGCAGAAGTATATGGTGCCAGCCAGCCCTAAGATAAGCACAAGATTAAGAGACATCTTGAGTAGGAAAGTGCAGGAAGAGACAGACTGGCGGAAGACCGAGTTCCTCTCAGGTGGAAGTGATGGGGGAACGACATTCTGTAAAGGACCCTCAGTAAGATCTTCTCTGTTCCCCGGCTGTAAGCTTAGGCGGAAAGTCCTCGTTTTTCGTACATTTGCACTTTGGCTGTGTGCCCGGGCCTAAGTTTTGTGTGTATATCCATTGTACAGTTGATAGTTCCTTGCCGATGGGGAAGATCCACTCCGACTTCGTAGAACTCCCCACCTCCCAGCCCGCCTCCCCCCCCCCCCCCCCACCCTCTTAGTAATTTCCTACGATACGCTTTTTGAGTAGGCAGTGGGTCTATTCTCCCCCGCCCTCTTTCCCCATAATAAGGGCCTGTAACCCATACGGCGTTTTCTAAATAATGATGATGAAGACTATTACTAGGAGAAAGCCAATATATTTACAGCGTGTTACAAGAAGGAAATTTGAGAAAATTAACCGATCGTAGCACTCCGCTTTGGATTTTGGCAGCGAAATGAGCGTAGTATCTTTAAAGACAAAAAGAAATTACTGTACGTAAAATTGTCCAGTAAACACACTAAACAATATTTATGTTTGGGCGTTGATTCTCTAAATTCTACACATGTAAAGTCTCCATGAAAGTCGTTAACTTTATGAAAGTCTGTCTGTCTGTCTGTCTGTCTGTCTGTCTGTCTGTCTGTCTGTCTGTCTGTCTGTCTGTCTGTCTGTCTGTCTGACTACTGCTCTCGCTCTGTCTCTATATGTCTCTTTGTCTTGCTCTCTCCCCCCCTCTCTCTCTCCCTCTCTCTCTCTTTGTTTATCTCTTTCTATCTCTCTCTCTCTCTTTGTTTGTATATCTGTCTCACTCTTTCTACCTCCCTATTTCTTTTATTATACCTTTTCTAATTTTTAATTAAAGCCGTTTTAATACCCCCTTCCTTGTAACCACACTTGTTTGAAATTGTCGATGTCCCAGTCCTCTTTCAGCAAATTTACGACCAGGGCCTAGTTTGAACTGTCTCCAATCCGTCTCGCAGAATTGTCCCACTACAAAGCTTCCACTGAGTGGGCCATTGACGTGAAACCCAATGACGCTGTTTCTTTGGCTAATATTGTTTGATAAGGTTTTATTTATGTGCCTGCTTGCTTTGAAGCCATTTGGGGGCTTGAGATTTGTAGGAAATGAGAACACTTGTTTACCGAATCGTGTGTGGTGTCGGTTAGATGGTGTGTTGTTTATTTTCATTAAGATTGTAGGCTGATAGAAAACATCCTAGACAGGGCGGATCATACAGTGATGTCTATTTATTTATGTTTCTTCCTCTCTTCCTTTCCCCTTGCATTGTTTCCCACTATTCTACGAAACTGTACACGGTGCTTTATGTGCCAGTTAGTTCGCATACCTCGCCATCGAAAGGTGAAGCTGCAGAACCTCGGAATGGTGTCTATAGACGTTCAAGATATAGAGAAATCGAAAACAGCATGAAGGGAAATCAACTCACAATCGCCTATTGTTTGTTGTCATTTGCGACAATAAAAACTTTCGTTGAAACTTTTGGTGTATTTTTGTTGAAAATTATAAATACCTGCTAAATTAATTTACTTATCGATTGCTGAGTACATCGTTCTGGTTCGTCACTGTCCATTCCAGTCAGTCTACGTAATAAATTACAAATCTGTCTTTGTAATAAGAAAAAGTAAAAGAAGAAAACGAAGAGTACCTATCTATCTATCTATCTATCTATCTATCTATCTATCTATCTATCTATCTATCTATCTATCTATCTATCTATCTATCTATCTATCTATCTATCTATCTATCTATCTATCTATCTATCTATCTATCTATCTATCTATCTATCTATCTATCTATCTATCTATCTATCTATCTATCTATCTATCTATCTATCTATCTATCTATCTATCTATCTCTATCTATCTATCTATCTATCTATCTATCTATCTATCTATCTATCTATCTATCTATCTATCTATCTATCTATCTATCTATCTATCTATCTATCTATCTATCTATCTATCTATCTATCTATCTATCTATCTATCTATCTATCTATCTATCTATCTATCTATCTATCTATCTAT
>CAJHNH020002670.1:0-7500 GCA_905116865.2 Candidula unifasciata | reverse complement strand
CCAAACGTTGAGTTTTGCGTTCATATCCGTTTTACAGATCTGGCGTATGTGTATGCAGACTTACTGTTGTTGTTGCCTCTCCGGCAGATGCACTCTGACTTCGAAGGAAATGTTCCAGATTAGTGGACTTTCACGACACGCCTGTTAAGAGTACAGTGGTTCTATCCCCTTCCCCTGCCCGCCCCCGCCCCAAATGCACGCCGGGACCCCGGTGGGGATAAACCAAAAATGAAAATCACTAGAAGCAGTATCAGAGCTGTATTAGGAAGGGCTTTTTCTCACGACAAACAGCAGTTCGCAGCAACAGCAACAATGCACACGGGCGTCTAATCTCACTACCCAGAGACCAAGGGGAATTACTAGAAGTCCAAGTCCACGTGATAAAATCCCAGCTCTTATTGGGAATTGATTTCGGAACCTCTTGGCATCGTTTTTAGCACCACAGTAAAAGGCGCCTTGTCGTAAGTACTAGCAGCTGTGTTTTTTTCCTCCCTATAAACAGAAGTACTTATTGGTATTTACCTTTCCTTCGACGGGGAGGACATGGGGAGAGCTGCATGCGATAGCAAAAGATAGAACGACTTGGCGTGATTTGGGACTTAGGTTCCATTGGGAGATAGAAAGGCAGAAGAAGAAGAAGAAGAAGAAGAAGAAGAAGAAGAAGAAGAAGAAGAAGAAGAAGAAGAAGAAGAAGAAGAAGAAGAAGAAGAAGAAAAAGAAGAAGAAGAAGAAGAAGAAGAAGAAGAAGAAGAAGAAGAAGAAGAAGAAGAAGAAGAAGAAGAAGAAAAAGAAGAAAACGAAAAAGAAGAAAAAGGAAGAAGGAAGAAGAAGAAGGAAGAAGAAGAAGGAAGAAGAAGAAGGAAGAAGAAGAAGGAAGAAGAAGAAGGAAGAAGAAAAATATTTACCTCCTATCAGGGTTTTTTTTTTTTTTTTCTAGAAAAAGAAAAGCCTTTATAGTAGGTAATAAGTACAGGGCACTTACCACCACTCGTGTATTCACTATTAGACCCCAATTCTTTTTTTATGGACCAATCCGAAAATGGACCTTTAAAGAGATTTGCAACATTCTTTCAAAAAACAGATGGCTTGAAAAGATACACATAGTAGTTTACTTATTTTACGGGACCTAAGGCTAAACATTACCATCTGTAGTTCTATGCAAACAGTAATTATTCTTTCCACTACACTCACGAAGATATGTTCACATGCAATGTTCTTTATTTTAAAGAATGCGTTTTGTTTGCATATTGTATGATGTTCCTTGTTTTCTACCGTCCGTCTACCGGCCGATGGTATCCATATGTACAATTCTTGAGCAGCTCGCTCGTTTTTTTTTTTTTTTTAATGTGTGCGTTACTTTGATAAACTCTAGTTTGCTTCTATAAGCAATAAATCAACACGGTGTCGTCTCCGTGATAAAGGTTGGTTAAAATGGATGTCCCACAAGCAGTCTCAGGTCTTTTCTCAGACTGCTGATCCCATCTCAAGTGGGTTTGAAATGTATGTAAACGTGTATGTATCTTAATCTGTGTATGTATCTGTGTGTGAGAGTATATGGGTGGCTATATATGAGTGTATTATCTGTATGGTTGTTTGTTTAGTATGTATGTATGTATGTATGTATGTATGTATGTATGTATGTATGTATGTATGTATGTATGTATGTATGTATGTATGTATGTATGTATGTATGTATGTATGTATGCACAGCATGCATGCATGCATGCATGGTATGCATTGTATGTATGTTGTGTGATGTATGTATGTATGCATGTATGTATGTATGTATGTAATGTATGTAGTATGTATGTATGTATGTATGTATGTATGTATGTATGTATGTTATGTATGTAGTATGTATGTATGTATGTATATATGGATGTATGTATGTTATGTAGCATGTATGTATGTATGTTATGTCAGTAGGTACGTACGTATGTAGGATGTATGTTAGTATGTATGTATGTATGTATGTATGTATGTATGTATGTATGTATATATGTCATGTAATGTATGTATGTATATATGTACGTATGTTATGTATGTATGTATGTTATGTATCTATGTATTAGTATGCGATGTCAATGAATGTATGTATGTATGTAGTAGGTATGTATGTATGTATGTATGTATCTGTCCCAGTATGTAGGATGTAGTATTTATGTATGGATGTATGTATGTAATGTATGTATGTATGTATGTTATGTATAGCATGTATGCATGTATGCATGTATGTATCGTATGTATGTATGTATGTATGTTGTATGTATGTATGTCGTATGATGTATGTATGGATGTATGTATGTATGTATGTTAGGTATGTATGTATGCCATGTATGTATGTATGTATGTTCTGTATGTATGTATGGACGTATGTATGTATGTATGTAACGTATGTATGCTATGGATGTATGTATGTCTTGTATGTATGTATGTAGATGTAGGTATGTATGTATGTATGTATATATGTTTAGGTTATGTATGTATGTATGTATGTATGGTATGTATGTATGTCTGCATATATGTATGTAATGCACGTATGTAGTAGTATGAATGTATGTATGTATGTTATGTATGTATCGTATGTACGTCCGTAAGTACGTACGTACGTTACGTACGTACGTACGTACGTACGTACGTAAACATACGTACGAACTACGAACGTAAGTACGTATGTTACGTACGATATGTATGTAGTATGTATGTATGTATGTATGCTATGTATGTATGTATGTATGTTATGTACGTATGATGTATGTATGTATGTATGTATGTATGTATGTATGTATGTATGCATGTATGTCGTGAGTGTGTAATGTATGTATGTATGATGTGTGAGTGGTATGGATGTATAGGATAGATGTATGGATGAGATGGATGGATAGAATGGTTGGATGGGATGGTTGGACGGATGGATGGCTGGGAATGGCAGGATGGGATGGAGCAGGCAGGCACGTATGTATGTAGGAGTATGTATGTAATGTAGGTTATTGTAGTCTATAGTGATGTATGCATGTATATATACATGATGCATGGTTATGCATGCAGGCATGCATGCATGCATGCATGTCATGCAGCATGTATGTATGTATGTATGTATGCATGTAGGTATGGCTTGAATGCATGCATGTATGCAGGAGTATGCATGTATGTTATGTATGTATGTATGTATTATGTTATGTATGTATGTAGGTATGTCATATATGTATGTATGGATGTAATGTATGTATGTATGTATGTATGTATGTAAGTATGTTATGTATTATGTACTTATGTATGTATGTATGGAGTATGTATGTATGTATTGTTGATGGATGTAATGTATGTGTGTATGTTTGTGTGGTGTTGTGTGGTGTGTTGTGCGTGCGTGCGTGGCTTCGCGTGCGTGCGTGGTGGTGTGGTGGAGTGGGCGGGGTGGGTTTTGGTGTGGGTGTCGGTTGTGTGTAGGTATGATGTATGTAGCGTATGTATGTATGTATGTATGGATGTATGTATGTATGTATGTATGTATGTAGGTTGATGCATGCATGCATGCATGCATGCATGCATGCATTGCATGCAGTATGCATGTATGTTATGTATGGATGTATGTATGTATGTATTTATGTATGTATGTATGTATGTATAGTATGTATGTCTGTATGTTTATGTATGTATGTATGTATGTATGGTATTATGTATTTATTAAGTATTGTTGTATGTAGTATGATGCATGTCGTGTATGTTGTATGTATGTATGTATGTATGTATGTATGTATGTCATGTTTGTATGTATGCTATGTTTGGATGATGTATGTAGATGTTCTGTAGGTATGTTATGGTATTAGTATGTATGTATGTACGTATGTATGGATGCATGTATATGTATGTATGTATGTATGTATGGATGGATATGATGTAGTATGTAATGTATGTATGTATGTATGTATGTAGTATGTAGGTATGTATGTATGTAGTTATGTATGTATGCATGGATGGTATGTATGTATGTATGGATGTATGTATGTATGTATGTATGTATGTATGTATGTGTGTATGTGTGTAGTATGGGGTGTGCGTGTGTGTGTGTGTGGTGTGTGTGTGTGTTGTGTGTGGTGTGTGTGTGGGTGTTGTGTGTGTGTGTGTGTGTGTGCGTGTGGGTATGTATGTATGTATGTATGTATGTATGATATGTATGTATGGTATCTTATTTTCTTGTAGGTATGATATGTATGTATGTTAGTAGTATGTATGTATGTATGTATGTATGTAGGTATGTATGTATGTATGTATGTATGTATGTAGTAGTATGTATGTATGTATGTTTTGCTATGTTTTGTATGTTTTGTGTGTAGATAAGTAAATGTGTGAGTGGGCATGTATGCGTGTGCGCAAGCATTAACCATCCACTTGATATTCATAATATGCATTTTGTTATGTGAACATAACATGAATTATACTCTTTGAAAGACGAGTGTCTGGATGAGCCGAATGTAAGACAGATCTGCTTGAAAATAATGTTTCTACGTTTTATATGTTTTGCTTTAATTTATGCTCGCTTGCTGCAACTCTCATTGCAGTTTCAATATGTAAGAAAGTTTCTTTTACAATAACCTATATATACTATGTACCTCTTTTTATTTGTTGTCCTCTTTCTGTCGTGAGTAGATGCAACTCAAACTTATTCTATCGTAAGAAATTTTTTTTTTTTTTTTCAGCAACGTTGTGTCCGATACAATTAAAATAATCAGACATTGAGATAAGGGTTATTTTAATAAAATTGAAATAATAGGACTGTGAGAATGGGGCCTGGAAATCTGGTAATCTGGTAATTTTAATTTCAGCTTCATAGCAAACGGGTCACCCCATCTTTGCTCCGCTAATGTGCCAACGAAAAACACAGAATGTCTATCACAGTCCGGGGCCTGGAAAAAAAGGGGGAAGGGTGGTGGGGGGGGGGGGATATTTTAATACAATTTAAACAATAAGACAATGAGATAGGGGGTATTTTCAATAGCGATATTGCAAAATTAGCTATCATGTTTGTTGATTGTCCAACACAAGTTATAAAGACTACTCTACATTCAGACTTAATAATCCTCAAAAATTGTTATATAATTATAAAATAACAGTAAATGTATTGACTGGCACGCATAGTAAGAAGTAGAAAAATATAAGAACACATACAAATTGTAAGCTTTAGTTACCGTACCGGGAATCGAATCTGTCACCTCCAAACGGAGTGACCGCCTCTCTATGGAAACAAGCGCACTAAGAAGATGGTCAACTAGATCAATGCTTGTGAGCACGAAGAGACCTGATAAGTCTAATTCGAGCACGGGAAATTTCTTGAGCAGTGTGGACAAAAGATGCATTCTGCATTTGAGATGAATTTTACCACACGGTTCTGTTTTGGTCTGTTTCCTGCAGGCCGATGCACCATGTCTGATGTCTGTATGCTATACAGATCGGTCATGCGCAACAATATCCTTCAGCGTGTCTGTCTGGGTGGAAGTTTTTTTAAATTGTCTTAATTTCCCTTTGCTGGAAGAAAAAAATCGTCCCGTTCAACCAGCATCCCTGAAGGGGGAGCTTTGGGTTATAAGTATGACTAGGTTATGTGCGCCACATAAAATAGCTTAGCATTGCATGCCCCTAAGTAGTTGTGAAAAGGACTCCTGTAGTCATGATGCGATCAAAGAAGACAATTCAAATGCTGTCCTGACCGGCCACAAAGTCGTCTACAGGCCAGCCAATGGGCGACCTGGTCACAGATAGATGCTTATTGTTTTATGAGGCCCGGCTCTCTAGCGTAGTTGGCTAAACCGGATTGCGCGGAGACCTGGTGACGAACTCCTTGTGGTCCGGGTTCACTCCCAGGGGTAGGCAGGAAAGCCACATTTTCTCCCAGATTTACGGTATTTACAATGGAATCAAGGCCGAAAGGTTGCGATATCCACAATACCGAGCCTAAGGGTTAACAACTCATGGCTCATGGATACTAAAACAAACAACAAACAAACATTGATTTATGAACAGTTTTGAGTGTTCCCTTGTAGCGTTTTAGTGTAGCCAATACTGCCAATTACTGCTTTTATATTCCACTTTTGCAGGAGTGGGGACGGGGGTTTAATCTGATTATTTAAGGCCGCATGACCACGACTGTGCACAGGAAAAATCTCAACCTTACTGAGGATTCGAAACCAGGTCTCCGGCATGACAGCCTAGCGTTTTAATCGTTCGACCAGCCGCTCCTCTTCAGTATATAGCAAGTTTTTAAAATAGACGGCGCGCCGGGAGTTACCAAGGGATCTGGCAGACGCGCAACACTCTGTTGAAAAGCTAGACGGATATACAATCAGACAGTTACTGGTGTCTCAGAATCAGAACTCTTCGCTTGCTGCTGAAGCTGGGGACGGAGCGCTTATGGGAGTGCTATAATGTCGATTCTTAATTCTAAAATTTTCAACATGATATATATCCTTTCACTTAGCCTATTTTTCTAAAGCTAACTTTTCAATCAGAAATGGAGGAGCAGGAGTGTACATTGAGCATCCAAATATTGCCAGACGTACAGCCCAAATACCAACAAGAAAGCAGTATCACAGCTATGATGCAGAAGTTCAAGCCATTAAAATAGCAGCAGAAAAACTGCTAAATATATGTCATCTTTTACAACCCTTGCTATACCTGACAGAACCAAGAGCGATACTTCAGGCACTGGAAGAATCTGGAAAATTACCTTGCATACAGAAACTGCTCTCCAAACTAGGCAACTGGTGTAATCAATGCAGTGGATACCATACAAATGTGGAGTTCCGGAAATGTTAAATGTTGAATTAAGAATGGACATTATAGAACTCGGGATACTCCCATAAGTGCTCCGTCCCCTTCAGCAGAAAAGAAGAGTTCCAATTACGATGGCACCAGTAACTGTCTGATTGTACATCCGACTCGCCTTTCCCGGAAATGAAAGAGCTAATAAATAGCTAAGGAAAGTGCAAATGAAGAAAAACCTGCGTAACAGTCTCTTATCAACGAAGAAGGAAATAATCAAATCAATCAGAAAGCCACAAAAACCGGCACAAGACGCTGACTAAATGAGGGGCAGACCACAGCAAGTTCTTATTCTACGCTTCGAAACAGCACACAATCGACTTCGTAGCCACATGTACACACAATTTAAGATTGGTGAATCAGCAATGTGTACATTTGGATTAGCACCTGAGACTAAAGATCACGTCCTCCAAGACTGTCCCAGCTACAACATTGAAGGCAAAACTATTGTCTAAGAGAAACACCGGTGCAAGCCAAACTTTTCGGGTCGCTGATTGAACTACAACAGATTGTGAAGTTCATACTAGAGACAGCATTGCAGATATAGATGATCTATTTCATGCAAACGAGAGAAGAAGTAGAACTAATGTGGAGCTTTGGAAGAGAACTAAACAAGCTCCAGCAGACAAAGAGGTGAAGAAAAGACGCTGGCGTTGGACTGGACACACGTTAAGGAAACATGAA
>CAJHNH020002669.1:1812285-1823799 GCA_905116865.2 Candidula unifasciata | reverse complement strand
GGCCTAAATACTTGGTTGAATATAAAGTATACAAAAGAATGTACAAATTAAGTGTACAACACCAGGGCACCTTTGTACCTTTGGCGCATCAGGCATATAGGGCTAAACCTATATTCTTAATAGACCAGTCAGCACTTAATGGGTGATCTGGTCAACATTTTGCCAGCTGCCTTTACTTCCCAGGAAGTTACATGTTGGCCATTTTAGACTAAGTCAACCTGTCAACACTGATCAGTTTAAAAAAACGATGTCCTAATGCAGATTTGAATCTCCAATTAAAATTGTATGTCAAGAATATGCATCTCCAGCCACATTTATACATCCCCATTCAAGAATATGCATCTCCAGCCACATTTATACATCCCCAGTCAAGAATATGCATCTCCAGCCACATTTATACATCCCCAGTCAAGAATATACATCTCCGGCCACGTTTATACATCCCCATTCAAGAATATGCATCTCCAGCCACATTTATACATCCCCAGTCAAGAATATGCATCTCCAGCCAGATTTATACATCCCCAGTCAAGAATATACATCTCCAGCCACATTTATACATCCCCATTCAAGAATATGCATCTCCAGCCACATTTATACATCCCCAGTCAAGAATATGCATTTCCAGCCACGTTTATACATCCCCAGTCAAGAATATGCATCCCCGGCCACCTTTATACATCCCCAGTCAAGAATATGCATCACCGGCCACGTTTATACATCCCCAGTCAAGAACATGCATCTCCAGCCAAGTTTATACATCCCCAGTCAAGAATATGCATCCCCGGCCACGTTTATACATCCCCAGTCAAGAATATGCATCAACGGCCACGTTTATACATCCCCAGTCAAGAACATGCATCTCCAGCCACGTTTATACATCCCCAGTCAAGAATATACATCTCCAGCCACATTTATACATCCCCAGTCAAGAATATACATCTCCGGCCACGTTTATACATCCCCATTCAAGAATATGCATCTCCAGCCACATTTATACATCCCCAGTCAAGAATATGCATTTCCAGGCACGTTTATACATCCCCAGTCAAGAATATGCATCCCCGGCCCCGTTTATACATCCCCAGTCAAGAATATGCATCACCGGCCACGTTTATACATCCCCAGTCAAGAACATGCATCTCCAGCCACGTTTATACATCCCCAGTCAAGAATATGCATCCCCGGCCACGTTTATACATCCCCAGTCAAGAATATGCATCAACGGCCACGTTTATACATCCCCAGTCAAGAACATGCATCTCCAGCCACGTTTATACATCCCCAGTCAAGAATATGCAACCCTATTCAAGATTATGCATCTCCAATCAAAATTATACATCGAGGAGGCCACGTTAGCGCAGCATGCAGCCCACGGTCGGTGTTCGAAACAGGGTGGTTTCCGAGGTTCACCCAGCCTCTAGGAAATGGGTACCAGGGGTTAACACTCTGGGGTAAATGGACGAACGTCGCTACAGCCACAGAGTTACGTGCCAACGGCGACACAGTGGGACCGTTTCTTATCAGCTGTCCGTACTGATGGCAGAGCACTTGTGGTTTATAACCGTGTGCAGTGACGCCGGTTCACATCTCCCGACTTTACCTTTACCTTTACCTTCATCTTACCCAGGGCATTCCATCTTTAGTAGCTACAAGGAAATTTCCTCGTGATTTTTACCGTATCACCTACTGAATCCCGATTGGTCTGAAAACATAAGTCTAACCCAATATGGCCAGGTAGCCTTAAGGCGTAGAATGTGGTCCTTTTCATGTTATATTGCCACGATTGACGGTCTCTGCACGTTGACGATCCCCAAGCTTACTTAATTATCTTAAGCAGCAGCTATAGCAAGATATCTCACCTGAGCGTGCACAGAAGAAGTTCGTTATAAGATCTTTTATCTTTATTTCAAAGAAAACATAGACGTGCTTCACCATGTCTTACCTCCAGCTCACGTAATCGGGCTTCAACTCAATTTTCAAAAATACAGTATTGTAAGAAAGCTGGCTCACATTAAATATAGCTCATTTACCTTGGAACAAAAACATATTTTAACAATTGACAACACTGAAACGCTGCTTAAATCCTAATACACATTTTGCCAATTTGACTATCCTCCGAATAACAGGCACATATTATGGAGGCCGCAAAAAAAAAAAAAAAAAAACCTAACAGAGCCTCCGTCACGTGTCAATTGCGCACTTCCGGCGACTTAATTTGCGAACTTCCGGCGACTACCGTCACCGCCGAGAGTATCCCCCTAAACTAGATCCTGATCCTAAACTAGATGGCTGGGACTTACGAGCAGCAGCTTCCGCATCTCTTGCAGCTTTGCTCGTGACTCCCAGCCATCTAGTTTAGCCTCAATCCACGCCGCGTGGGGGGATACTCTCGGCTGTGGCGGTAGTAGCCGGAAGTTCGCAAATTAAGTAGCCGGAAGTGACTGAGGCCCTGTTTTTGGCAGCCATAATATGTGCCCGTTATTCGGAGGATAGCCGCCAATTTATTTCTCCTATTCCATCACAGTTTTTCAATCACAGTCATTGCTGTTAACTTCCACAACTATGTCACAATAATCATCTACTCAGGGTTGACTACACTTAGTTCAAACTACATTGACGACATCACGAATGTCTTCTCCCAACTCTGGTAAGCAACTGACCACAAGTCCACTTCGCACTTTCCTTCATTTACCTTTCCAGCCAGGAGGCTATATGCTCGCCGCGGATGTGAAGGTCGTGGGTTCGCCCCCTGGCGGAGCCGCACTATTTTCAAAAATGACCTTGGCTCCCAGGTCGACTCAGCCTTGAGTGAGTACCGCGTGCAGCTCCGGAAAGTAAAGGCGGTCGGCGTGATGCTGGCCACATCACCCATCTTGTGCCGATTGGTCTATAAAAATATAGGTCTACCATTATATGCCCTATAGCCTAAAGGCGTGAAAAAGGGTCGTTTACTTTTTTTCTCTTTTCTCCAGCCCCAAGTATCTCGTGCGGACGTTTGTCGCACGGATTGTCTGCTCCACCTGCTGTGAGCCTGGAGACCAGGCTAAGTTGGGTCATCACCACAAAAAACACATCATCACATTGTTTTGTTTAGGAAGTTTTGTCCCACTTTAACTGCTAACGAGAACAGAAAGCGGCTAGAAACGAAAGAGACAGTTGCAGTTCGCATCCTTCGTTGTTCTATAGACAGTAATCTATATTTACATTACTAAGTTGTTGTGAACTCCAGAATAATGTAAAATCAAGCGTCTTTGTTGGCTACTAGACGTAAGTAAAATGACGTATTTGTATACATACGATTGTTCCTATAAAAGAGATAAAAAGGTTCCCCCTAAGCTTCACCAACTACCATGGCGTTACCCCGATCAAATAAGTTAGCCGGAAATGACGTCAGGTGGGAGTTTGTGCAAAGGCAGCCATGATGGATGGATGAAAGGAGATTGTGTTTGTACTCTGCGTTTATTAAATAGTGTAACATGAGATACTCGCTTGTCGATTAAATCCTCGTTTTGATTGAATATTTGTTCGCCCTGTGCCGGCCAGTTCATAAATACCCAACGGACGGTCTGCCAACACAGTTTTCGTCTCTAATTCTGTACAGGAATTTGTTGGTCGTTGAACACTAGCCAATACCACACTTGTAGAACGCTGATGCCATCTTTTTGTGTGTGCTGTTTTTTTATTTTTTACCCCCTCTCGTGTTTTTTTTGTTTTCGAACACTACGACTTTTCATGGGAGTTTCTGTTCAACTCGGGAGTGGCCATATTGATTGAGAATAGGAATTGTCGAACAAAAAAGTAAATGTTGGAATTTCGTCCGTGCTGGGTTGTTGCACTTGTTTGTTTTATTTAAACTGATAACACAGGGGGTGGTAGTGATTAACATTATCAGGGCTGCCAGTTAACAATACTGCAATTATTGCTTTAACGATTGCTTCTGCTCTCACTTCCACTCCTCCTGTGCCCACTACTATCATCAGTACTACTAGTCAGTGCCGACACACAAAGAATTTTTGTTGGGGGGGGGGGGGGAAGTGGCGTGGTGGTGCAGTATGGCCGCAAAGGCTTCAGTATGTTACGGTATGGCTTTTGAGGAGTGTAAAAACACTGAACTTAACTGAGGAAAGGTGCCCCAGACAGCAGAGCATGTTCTCCAGGACTGCACCGAATTTGACACATTAAGGCAAACCTTTTGGCCAGAAAGAACAACAGTGGAACGTAAACTCTATGGACCACTGAATGAAATAACAACAACAATGGTGAAATTTATACAACAGACAAAACTGTTGATACGAAAGAAGAAGAAGACACTGAACCTAACAAAGTATAATTCAAACAATCAGAGTCCCAAATGTCAGAAAATGTTTAGGGATCATAAACGAGGGAATCATGATGGATGTCCAGCACATAATCTTTACAATAATGCTTAGGTTTTTGTGCTCTGGAGATGAATAAGTTTCTCCCTTGCTTTAACTGGCTATGGTTCGTATACTTGCTTCTCTCTGAGACAATGTAACGCTATCGTAGGGAAAGATGAAATGGCTGATGAACGGTTTTGACCGCAGTTCTTTTTCCGGTTCCATATTTTTATCACTGCCTTTTGCAGCGGACAAGAGGCGCTTGTGGTGTTATGTGTATGTGTCTAAGTCTGAACAGCGAAGTCATCAAGGAACATTTGTTCTAGTCAGGCTGTTGAAAACTTGCTATAGTGCGTTTCAAATGTTGTGCCCCCGCACTTTAACAGAAATCTCCAAAACCTCTCTAGGGATTAACACGATTTTTTTGCATGTGGTCCTATGTCATTATGACTGAATCATTTACAGTTGCATCAGTGCTGCTTTTTTGTTTTTTGTTTGTTTTTAAAGGCAGCAATTTAAAAAAAAGAAAAAAAGAAAAAAAAAAAAAAAAAAGAATCGTTGCTTGTGTATTCTTTTAAAAAAAAAGTAGTACACGGTAATTGACACACGCGTGGAGAATATTTGAAAGTCCCGATTAGTTGGATGTTAGTCTCCTCAAATAGAGTAGGTCACTTTCATTCACAAATTTGATCTGCTGGTCGACTTTCCTGAAGGTTATGGGTGTCCCGCTCTGTCACCCCCCCCCCACCCCCGCCGATGTCTTGCATTTACGTTTTCATTCCGAGAAAGAGAATGTCTGTGACATAGGTTGCAGGACTCTGTGGTGGGGAGGGGGATGGGGTTGTGTTAGACCCAGTTTCTCCATGTTTTTGGAGTGTTAAAGCGGTGGCGTGCTGAAATATACAACACACGATATCAACGGCATTGCGGAACATCCCCGTAACTGCGTGCAAAGGACACAGGGCTCAGGAACTACCAATCAGAAGTGAGCTAGTGTGTATATAGGCGGGGCCTGGGAAGACAAACGTCGAACTTACCGAAAATCCCATATGCAATGCTGCGTGGTGATTGTTTTGATAGCCTATCCGTCATGAAATGTTGTGTTTATACACTTTGTCAGAGGCTCATGCTGGAGATAACCACACGCGCATGAACCAATTATGAAATGCCTGCAATCTGTGGTTTTGAAAGGGTCTCGTTTCTAATGTAACTGTATGCATGTTACGTGTTTGTTTTTAATCAGGATATTTTTCTTAATTTACTGCAAGTAAAGCAGGATGAAAACTAAATGTTTGTGAACAAAAAAAAAAAAAAAAACAACATTGCACTCGGACATGATCATTAAATGGTTACATACCAATAGTCAACAACTCACACGTAACGATTACAAGGTTATGGATTTTTAAATGTGGCCACGACTTCTTGAACAGACTATTATAGTCCATTATGTTACGGTGCTGCTGGCTAGCACTCTATACCAAGCAGGCCCTAAGGCGTGGACATTGACCATCTGACTATATCTAAGTTTTCTCCCCGTTTTCTAAACCTCCAAGATAGCACTTTTCTACTGTTTTTGCCATAATTATTTTGTTGAATGCCGTAACATAAATATGCCAGAGAAGGTCAGTGAAACCTCTGCTGTACGTCTTCTCCCTCCATTCACAGAAAATGACTAGCTGAACACTCCTAGCAACAAGACTTGCAATCCAGCAGAAGTATTCGCCTTCATCTCATCAAGATACTGGAATTACATGAACCTTGTACCCGGAACATCCCAGACACCGCTAGCAGGATTGCTCGGTTGTAGATTGGCGAATGACAGCCAAAGATGGACCAAAATCAATTTGGCCCAGAGCTGGAGAGGTTGAGAAAGTATGAAAAGGACAGAAAAAGAAATGGAAGAAATATAGTTGATAAATCAGGCACAGTTGTCACTTTGTATTGCTACTGCGTCCATGGGAGAGTACTCTTGGGTTGAAAGGGGAGTGAATGCACACTAAAAATGTAAATATTTAGGATTATAATGTTAAAGTTGACCACAATAAGGCAACCAATACAGCGCAACTGCCACAAGCTAACTAAAATATTTAAGCTGCAAAATTTTAGTTTTTTTATCCTTCTATTTTTTGTTTCGTTTGTATCTCTTTTATGGACCCTAGTGGCTATACTAGTCACCCCCTTGTACGATGCATTTTTTCATTATTTGAAGCCCCACCCTGGCTTTTGCCGCGGTTCCTGAATATAGCCGGGCCACAATTGTGGCCACAAAAGCTGAAATGTGATAAGATTCCTAAAACACTCTCCTATGGTTCTCTCCAATTTATTGATGTTGTTATAAGAATTGCTTAATTAACATCAATTGATATGGTTTGAGATGCATTATTTTATCAACTGGAATAAGGTCTCCCTCTTCTACTGCAAAATGTATATTGTCCTTTCTTTCCCCCCTGTATTCTCTGGTTATCTATAACTACTCATTTTTAATCATCTTATCTCTCTCTCTCTCTCTATCTCTCTCTCCTTAAATCTTCTCTATACCTCCTCCTTTATCTCTACTCTCTACTTGCCAAAATAAATCTGTTTCTCCGTGATAAGATTCCGCAATACTCTCCTATATTTCTCTCTATTGTAAATTGCTTATTTTAGATCAAGTGATATGTTTTAAGATGCGTTGTTATATCAACTGTTTCACCCCCCCCCCCCCAATCCCCGAGAAAGGCCAACATATTAAAAGCAAAAGAAGATGTAACCAACTGAAAGGAAATCAACAAATACCATTTCCTATCTCTACGGTCCCTCTGAAACCTAACTGCTTTACAACCCTCCCCCTCCTTTCCTAGTCTGTCCCCCGAGCCCTGTCCCGCTACTTCCTCTCATGTGCATAAACAGCACACTTCAAACTCTTAACTTTAATACTAAACCAACTGATTTCTCAGTTACTCTCTAATTGTATAAATGTATAAATATTAAAATGACGCACACACCTGCAACACAATACTAAACACATGGCAACATATGTAAAGAACACGACAAAATACGCACATCGCAGACGCCTGTAAATAAAATACGCACAATGCAGAAACCACGCAGCTTTGTACACAGACACATTTTAACACTCAATAAAATTAATTTAAAAACTTAAAAAAAAAAATAAAAAAAAAAAAAATAACAGCTGAAAGGGGCTTCTGGGACCTCTTCAAGGGGTATCCTCATCCGCATGGTTTCCCTCTGTGTCACCGGGTGTTTATCGCTTGTATGATGCCCTGGTGAGGTACAACAAGCAAGCAAGCACTTCAATATTATGTCTACGTCCCCTTGAGGGAAGCAATTGTTTGTTATTTTGAAGCCCCACCTTGGCTCTTGCCAGGGGCCGCAATATAGCCGGGCCATAAATATGGCCTAATGGCTGAACGCGGTTTATGGGACCTCTCCACGGGTGATCCTCATCCACATGGTCGCACAGAGACGCACACGCCTTTTCCTGGAATAGGAAAACCTTAGCCAGCAGTATCATGATGGCGGAAAATAGCTCTAGTCCCTTTCAGAAGTCTGGCCCAAGTTTACAAATATGTTACTTAGTTCGGTGGCAGTTGTTGAAATCTGGCATGCGGTCTGTTAATTATCATTTCCTTGTAGGCAATTTTTTTTTCAAAATAATGTAAACGGTTAGTTTGACGTGTCTCCCCAGACCCTACCCACAAACACACTAGCTCACTTCTGATTGGTAATTGCTGAGCCGTGGAACCTTCGCACACGGTTACGGGGGTGTTTCGCAATGTCGTTTATTTCACATGTTGTATATTTTATCACGCCAGCGCTTTTAACACTCCAAAAACATGTAGAAACTGTGTCTAACACAACCCCTCTAGAGAGTGCTGCAACCTATGTCACAAGCGTTCTCTTTCTCGGAATAAAAACGTAAATGCAAGACATCGGAAAAACCAAACAACAAAGCTGGACACACCAGTAACTTTGAGATGAGTCGACCAGCCCAACAAACTTGTGAATGGACAGTGACCTACTCTATTTGGGAAGACCAGCGTAGAACTAAACGATGAACGGATACTGATTCAACGCAAAAAAGTTCCAGCATGCTAACAGTAGCAGGAGCAAACGGACTACGGAGAACATTTTAAAACATCAGATTGCAAGAATGTCTTAGACATTTCACTCTCATATGGTTATCTCTAGCAAAAGTCTCCCGTGAGTTGTGATTTTTTTCATTGAGTGGGGAATAGGCTCTCAAAACATCACCACATATCATTACACATGTGAACTGATTTTCAGTCTCCACGCGTGTGTCAGTTACTGTATAATCTGTTTGTATGGGTACATAAATTATTAGTCAAACAAAGATCTAAGAAATTGGCAGCTTTAAGAAAACTGCAGCATCTGCGCAATTGTAAACTGTAAAATCATAAAGACATTGAAAAACTTAGGCCAGAACCATGGACAAGCAAGCCAGAGAAAGCAAATGTAATCCTAAAGGTACCAGGAATCACTTCAAAAGATGCCCAGACGGAGACACAACAGAGAACCCTGGCTCTTGCAATGCTTGATGAGAAATATCCAAACACTACTTGGACTCAGGTTTTCACCAACGGCTCTGCTATAGATGCAGTCAGAAAGAGGGGTTGTGGAATATACATTAAACCCCCTAGCAGTAGAGCAGAAACTCTCTCTACCAGCAGGTGACATCTGCACTAACTTCAGAGCTGAGGCAACTGCCCTCCTTTCTGCAGTCCAACATCTCATCACTTCAAGAACACAGAGGGCACCAAATTGTTTTACTTAGTGACTCATTTTCTGTTCTCCAAGCACTATCCAGCAAAAAACAAGACAAACTAATTGCAGATCTAAGGACCAACATTGGTTTACTCTCCAAGGAAGCAGAACTGGTCTTGCAGTGGATACCAGCCCACTGTGGTAGTCAAGGAAATGAGAGAGCAGATGAGTTGGCAACCACAATCTTCCACAACCTCATCCACCACACAGCTACAAGGAAACCAAAACAGCGCTAAAGCAGTCTTTCAAGCGGGGATGGAGAAGGCAGAATGGAGATTACAGACCAGAGAGTGACAGCATAAACAAACTCAACAGGAAAGAACAAAAATCAATTATTAGACTTCGGACTGGACACTGTGGTCTTCGAGCACACCTGTACAGGATAGGTATAACAGAATCTGCTGCCTGTGATTGTGGAGCAGAAAGACATACCCCTGAGCACATACTACAGTACTGCCCTTACCTCTCCCAGCAAAGACTGTGGATCTGGCCCAAGGGAGCCACATTGCAAGAGAAGCTATTGGGGACCGGTGGTGAACTTAAACGCACAATCCTATTTGTGACCCAGACGGGCTCAATGTTTAGCAGGACTGATGTCGAACGCAGAAGAAGAAGAAAAATTACGACACAGAACATCTAAGACCACATGCGACAAATTTGCGTTAATCCGCACAGGAGTTTTTGAGATTTATGTTAAAGCCTATCGGCATGAGTTTTGAAACGCACCATAGAAAGGATATTTGACAGAAGGAAAGAGAAGGAATCGTTAGCCTGATCGTTGACGGGGTGCTGGTGTTAAGTGTAGGCGTCCCTGGAGGGTCTCCTGCCAGTGGCATGACGAGTTCAGGTGACACAAACAATTCTTTTTGTCTCGTGTTTTCACCCGGTATGTGAGTGTTTGTGAAAGAGAGAAGGTGCGAAGGAAACATAAGCAATGTCAGAGAGAGAAAGAGAGAGATGGGAGATAGAGATGGGAGATAGAGATGGGAGATAGAGAGAGAGAGACAGAGACAGAGAGAGAGACAGAGAGAGACACAGAGAGAGACATAGAGACACACAGAGAGAGACAGAGAGAGAGACAGAGATATAAAGAGACAGAGAGAGACAGAGAGAGACAGAGAGAGACAGAGAGAGACAGAGAGAGTGACAGAGACAGAGAGAGAGATAGAGAGAGACAGACATACAGAGACAGAGAGTTTGACAATTAGTTGCGAGATATAACAAGAGAAACTGGCTATTTCCAGAGGTAAAAAATGTGATAAAAAATTCTATACAATGAAACATAAATTAGCAACAGAGTATACTCTCCTAAACGTATAATAAAAGTCAATGGCGTTATTTTAGAACAAGTACATACATTTTAAGCATCTAGACACATTAATAACAAGTAATAGAAAAGGTATCACAGAGATAAAGAACAGATTAGGGCGACCAAACTGCATTTTATGAAATAAAGAACAGTTTGTGCATCAATTCATGTTACTGAAGGTTAGAAAAAGAATTCTCGTATACTATATAGAGCGAGTTTAAAAACATGCAGAACAACAACTTGAGGCCTCAATGATGTGGTTTTACAAGAGAATCTTTAGAATTCATTGTACAGCTAAGAAGAGCAACCCAGATGTTTTGAAACAGGCGAATGTTCGAAGACAACTTATCACAAACATCAGAAAGAGACAGTCATATTGTTTTTTTAGCCATGTTAAGAGAAGAAGGAAAATGGAACATGTTGTGACCACTGGAAAGATTTGTGGAAAGAGAGACAGAGAAAGACAGCTTGAAACGATTCTTGACAGTCGTTTGTTGTGGCATGGAGGTGTGTCAGCACAGGAACTGATTGATACACACAGTTGCGAATCGCAGACTATGGAGATCCATGATCGCTCACGCTCGTCGGTAAGGCACTTGATGATGATGATGGTACTCTTCTAAATTGCTTGTTTGTTGTTTTAGGTTCTGTTAGCTGTTTTGTAGAGACGGTTCATATGTAATGGCTGGCCATCGAAGAAGGTGGGTACTGTGACATTTGTTGAAGTGAAAGGAAATGAAAATACTAAAGTAATAGTTCTTTTGTGATATCCCACCCCCCAGATGACGTCAGTCCAACATATTAGAGGGTGGTAAGACTGGGTTTTCCGGCTTTCTGATCCTTTTATCAACCCTAAAGCATCTAGAACCTACCCTAACCCAAACCCACCTACGTCCCACGACAGAGTGCAGCCCAGTTCCCATGACTGCATGCAGCCTATCTACCACCCCCTGAAATATTAGACTGTCCCGTGATCTGTGGATTTCCCCTGTTTGGGGTAGGATATTACGAAATCACCAAAGCATTTAACTCTAATGTAAATCAGAACTGCTGCATGTT
>CAJHNH020002669.1:1777285-1807285 GCA_905116865.2 Candidula unifasciata | reverse complement strand
AAGTAAGAACACAAGTAAGAGCGTAAGTAAGAGTAAAAATACGAATAAAAAGTAAGAGTAAAAGTAAGAATAAAAAGTAAGAGTAAAAGTAAGAATAAAAAGTAAGAGTAAAAGTAAGAATAAAAAGTAAGAGTAAAAGTAAGAATAAAAAGTAAGAGTAATCGTAAGAAAAAAAAAGTAAGAGTAAAAGTAAGAATAGAAGGTAAGAATAAAAGTAAGAATAAAAAGTAAGAGTGAAAGTAAGAACACAAGTAAGAACGTAAAAACAAAAGTAATTATAAAAGGAACAATTTAAAAGTAAGAGTAAAAGTAAGAGCAAAAGTAAAAGCAAAAGTAAGAGTAAAAGTAATAGTAAAAGAAAGGAGTTAAAAGTAACAGCAAAAATAAGAGCAAATGTAATAGCAAAAGTAAGAGTATAAGAAAAAGCAAAAGTAATAATGAAAGGAACGAGTTAAAAGTAAGGTTAAAAGTAAGAGTAAAAGTAAGAGTAAAGGTAAGAGTAAAAGTATAAGCAAAAGTAATAGTAAAAGAAATGAGTTAAAAGTGAGAGTAAAATTAAGATCAAAAAAGAAAATTTCAAAATTAATAGGAAAAGTAAGAGCTAAAATAAGAATAAAAGTAAGAGTAAAAGTAAGACCAAAAGAAATAGTAAAAGGGAAAGAGTTAAAATTAAGAGTAAAAGTAACATTGAAAGGAAGAGTTAAAAATAAGAGGGAAAAGTAACAGCGAAACTATGAGTAAAAGTAGGAGCAAAAGTAAGAGCAAAAGTAATAGTTAAAGAAAGAGCAAAAGTAATAGTAAAAGGGGAAAAGTTAAAAGTAAGAGTAAAAGTAAGAGCAAAAGTAATTGCAAAAGGGAAGAGTTAAAAGTAAGGTTAAAAGTAAGAATACAAGTAAGAGCAAAAGTCACAGTCAAATCAAGAGTAAAAGTAATATTAGTGTCCACGACAATTAAAAGATAATAATTACCATAAAGTTATGTTGCTGCTAGTGATATTAAAAAAAAACAACATATTTTTGCTACAACTACTTCTACTACTTCAAATACTAATAGTTGTAGTCGTATCAACAGCAGCAGCTGTAGTGGTAATAGTAGAAGTAAAAGTAGATTTAATAGTAGCACCAGCTGTTGTTCTGCCGAAAATTATTTTGATGTGTAGCCAATAATAATAATTATATGAATACAACAAATAACATCAAGAGTAGCAGTATTACGTACATCCGCTACGGAACGGCGGCTACTGTGTTGTGAGTAGCTCATTTCTTAGCACACATTTGAAGCAAATTTATCCTGGGAACGTCGACATCTGTTGCTCGGGCGTTGCTTCATAATGCCGTGATGCAGGGTTTGATCCCAACTGCGGATGATTTGGTAGCAGACTGCCTTGCGTTAGTTTCGACAATGGGGTCGAAAGTTGACTATGCAGAGGGCAACGGCAAACCAGGGAACGTAACTCTGCCGAAAAATCATAGGAACCCATAGCCAGGTTTGAAATCCTGATTGGCGAAGGTGTTAATCTGTGCCCATCAGAGCGAAGAGCCTCTGCGCTGCCACAACTCCTAGATAAACAAATAATGGTTACTTGTTGATTGTTAAACTAAAACGTGTTACCTTTAATAGTTTGCCGTTGCTTCCTGAACTGTTCAGTTCCCCCAAACGTTGTCGAAATCAACACAAAACGGCATCGTCTTTTGGACTTTTGTTACTGGCGCTTTAAAAAAAGGGGATGGTAGATTACAAGTCAATTAAATTTAGCTCATCTACCTCCCTATGTTTTAACCAGGCTGTATTAAATATAATACAATCAAGTTAATGTCGCTTACATCCACTAAACTAAGTTTAACTGGAGTCGCAATGTGCTGGTTGGATTACAATATTTGCTTTCTGGCTCACATGAGTGCTTGGTAAAATTGGCTCACATGAGTGCTCGGTAAAATAAACAGAGTAGATAGCGTTATCTTCTTTATGGAGCGGAATGCTGGAGAATGACCAAAAAGGATGCACACAAGCTGTCCACCTTCCAACACACATGTCTACGTAGAATTATCAAAATTTTCTGGCCAGATAAAATTTCAAACACTAAACTACTTCAAGCCACAAACCAAGAAACTTTAGACAGTATGATTACCAAGAGAAGATGGAAATGGCTTGGCCACGTTATGAGAATGACCTCTGTTTTACCTGCCAAAACAGCTCTCACATGGACACCAGAGGGAAAGAGAAAACAGGGGCGCCCAAAAACAACATGGAGACCAACGATGAAAAGTGACCTGAGTGCGGCATCTTTGACATGGAAAACTGCACTGAAGATTGCACCGGACAGAAAAGCATGGAACGTCCTCTCTGAAGCCTCATGTGCCACTAGGCATAACGAGAACTGATGATGATGATAGCGTTATCTGATGTATGTTTTTGAAGTGCTGTGATATTGGGAGGGCTACCGATGAAAATATACGTTGCATTCGTAGTAATTTCTTTAGGCGTTTTGGGCATACAGGGCTTGACCTATATTTTTTATAGACCAATCGGCACACGGTCAGTGTCCTGTTGTTTATCAAAGTATTATGCTTTTGGCGTATTTTTAGGCGGCAACCGCAAGGGTTCTTTGAAACAACTGAGCTCACGACCCCAACGACTAAGCGATCACAGAAAGAACCCAGAAAGAACACAAAAAGAACCACTGTAAATCTTTCGTTATCAAACAATTCAACGTGTGTTTCTTGATCGTTTTTTTTAAAATATGGTTGTCTCTTCTTTTCCCTAACCCTCCTCCCCTCCGTATTTTGTTCTAGGCAGGCTTCTGGTCCAATATGGCAAATAGCCGGTTAAATGCTGAAGTTTTGAACAGTAATTTGTTTTTAGCCAGAGTAAATGATGCAGTTTCCATATTTCTGGACTGGGAGTCCAAAGATTCCGTCGCCCATCTATAGATTTCATGTGAATTAGGTTGTGTGTTTGTGTATGTGTGTATGTGTGTGTGTGTTTGTGTGTGTGTGTGTGTGTGTGTGTGTGTGTGTGTGTGTGTGTGTGTGTGTGTGTGTGTGCCTGCGACGGCTTTATGTTGCGAACTGCATTAAAAATGTCTGTTACCGATAACGTTAAGAATGCCATGTAATTATGCAGTATTGCGTGTGGAGTGCCAGCTTTAGTAATTGACTTTTTCCATCAACGCTAAGCTGCAGTTCTGGCGTAGGAGTGTTCGTGTTGGCATATTTGTCTCCTGCCTGTGCGAGCTAAAAGATTTTGCAGGGACCTAAGTCTTTTTCACTTATTTTCAAATGTTCAAAGAACTGAAACAAAAAGTGGGGCAGACAGATATGCTTCGTGCAAAGTTACAAGCATAGATTCAGAGTTTCTTTGTGGTTAGTGATAGATATTCCATCCGGGTCATACCGGGGGTGTTAGAAAATGAACAAACAGACAGATTGACAGATTCTGCTCCAATGGGTAGTGAGTTTATGAGTGACAAGCTAGGTATGGACGATGCAAGTGGACACTGCCAATGGACCAATAGGAGGTTATGGTCTGGATAGAAAGGTACAACTAGGAGTGAACAGGATAGCTAGTCGACACTATACACTCACAGGAACAGGTGAGACGGACACCTAATCAATCTGTAACTCGCACCATCGGAACTGTGTTGGCTGCTGAAATGAGGACAGAGCACTTATGGGAATGTCTCGAATGCTATAAAGTCAGTTCTTAGCTCAGCACTGAAGACTGCTTTGATTTCCCCCAATAAATCTTACTGTTTCTTGTCAGATCCAGATGCTGTTTTATTACCACTTTGAGGATCTTGGAAAAAGGCAAAGGCGGTTCGTCAGTTTCAACTTCCCAATTAATTTTATCTGAGGGGAGACTCAAAGAGCTCAAGTCCGGTACAGATGCGTAATAACATTTTATAACAGTGTAATTTCCCCGTACAGGATCTGGAGCGCGCATGTTTTGTTGGGGGTGGGAGAGAGGTGGAGAGGCTAGACCCACTTCCCTTAACATGCATGCCGTAAAAGTCGACTAGCTAGGCGTCTTTCTTTCCAAATCTTGTATGAATCTGCCCGAGAAACGAGGAATCAACAGTCTGCACAAAAAAAGCCAGTTTTGTAAAACAGATATGCACACTAAATTTAGTTATAGAACAAGGCTACAATCAAGGCGTGGACAAACAACTAAATGTTTCTTCAGGAATCAAGGAGGAATCAACAGTCTGCACAAAAAAGCCAGTTTTGTAAAACAGATATGCACACTAAATTTAGTTATAGAACAAGGCTAAAATCAAGGCGTGGACAAACAACTAAATGTTTCTTCAGGAATCAAGGAGGAATCAACAGTCTGCACAAAAAAAGCCAGTTTTGTAAAACAGATATGCACACTAAATTTAGTTATAGAACAAGGCTACAATCAAGGCGTGGACAAACAATCAAATGTTTCTTCAGGAATCAAGGAGGAATCAACAGTCTGCACAAAAAAAGCCAGTTTTGTAAAACAGATATGCACACTAAATTTAGTTATAGAACAAGGCTACAATCAAGGCGTGGACAAACAACTAAATGTTTCTTCTGGAGTTTACAGCCGGCGACCGCGAAGAAATAAAAACAAACAAACAAGGAGAGACATACAATGTGTTGAATGGCATATAAATATAATAATATACTTGAAATAATGTGAAAACAAATACTTAAAAAGAGTACTTCTTTTCACTGTTAAAGGGGCTATTTAGGCCCCTTGAATTTCTCTTTGGGGGGGGGGGGGGGACGGGGAGGGGCGCTTCATGGGCCTCCGCCCCTCATGTTCCACCGCCCCTGTCTAGTATCCACAAAGCTGACAAGAAAACTCTTTTGGTAAAGAAAGAGTTAAAATACGAAGCAAACTTCTGGATCACTTTGCAATAAACATCTCACCTCACCCATCCTCTTCTTTTCTTCTCTTTCTGATAAGGAAAACCGATTGTTTTTTCTTGTCTCTATTAATTATGCGTCGGCTCTGTGGCTAAGTCGATGGGAACGCTTCGTAATGCCGGGCTCCTAGGTCGACCCAGTTTTAAATAAGTGCAAAGTAACGTCCCGTGAAGAAAATGCATAGTTAGTTTGACGTTAGATCGCTTTTCCTTCACAAGTTTGTTGGGCTGGTCGACTTTCCTGAAGGTTATGGGTGTGTCCTGCTCTGTTGTTTGGTTTCCGTGATGTCTTGCATATGCGTGTTCATTCTGAGAAAGATAATTATTGTGACATAGGTTGCAGCACTATCTATGGGGGGTTGTATTAGACCAAGTTTCTCATTGTTTTTGGAGTGTTAAAAGCGCTGGCGTGCTGAAATATACAACACGCGATATCAACAGTATTAACAACACCCCGTAACCTTGTGCGAAGGCCACTGGGCTCAGGAACTACCAATCAGAAGTGAGCTAGTGTGGATATAGGCGGGGTCTGGGAGGACTAACATTACTTTTACCAAATGCAGCCTACCTGACCCTGACAACAGCACTCATTGAGATGTATGCAAACAAGAGTCTAGCCGGGTATTCCCGCTGCCGCATTGTGTGTAAAGTAAAGTTAAACTTACTTAAGGTATTAACTTGTAATTGTTTCTGTCAACAGATGAAAGCTGCTTGGCCGTAACATTCATTCCATTATTTGTGACTGCGTTTTTTAAAACCCAACTTTTGGGACTTGTCTGCCCCCCCCCCCTCCCCCAGTTTTTAGTTCATTAGCTGTAACTGATATGACTCCACCCCAACGACAGCCACCCCCAGGGTAACGATATGACACAAGTAGGATAACTGAGGATCGCTGGTAGCTTCTGCATAGACAACTGGCACCAGCGGATTATGATATCAAGATACATGTTTCAGTTGCCTGGCAACGATTATCAGCGTATGTGATAACATAGACACACCACTGTTATGTCCCACGTGGTGTGATAAGACAGACAAACCACATATATAAGTACCATATAGTGTTAAAAGACAGACATACAGCATATATAAGCCCACGTAGTGTAACAAGACAGACATACTACATATATAAGTCTCATGTGGTGTGATAACATGGACATACGGCAGACATAAGTCCGGCATGGTGTGATAACACAGACAATACATAAGACCTATGTGGTGAGATAAAACAAACATACCACAGACATATGTCCGGCATGGAGTGATAAGACAGACATACCACATATATTTGTCCGGCATGGTGTGATACGATGGACATACAGCAGACATGTGTCCGGCATGGAGTGATAAGACAGATATACCACATATATTTGTCCGACATGGTGTGACAAGACAGACATACAGCAGACATATGTCCGGCATAGTGAAAAGACAGACATACCACAAATATTTGTCCGGCATGGTGTGATACGATGGACATACGGCAGATATAAGTTCGACATGGTGTGATAAGACAGAAATACCAGACATACGTCTGGCATGGAGTGATAAGATAGAAATACGGCAGACCAATATCCGGCGTGGTGTAATAAGACAGTCATACCACATACATATGTCTGGCATGGTATTATAAGACAGACATACCACATATATATGTCAAGCACGGTGTGACAAGATGGCCAAACGGCAGACATAAGTCCCACGTGGTGTGATAAAATGGACACACAGCATTCTTTAGTCTAGTACTAGTGTGAGCTATAGATTGTCTGTCTAGGATAATAAAATTGGTACGTGGATAAATATATTTATACATTTTTCTGAGCATAAGGGGCATATGCTACACTTTATAAAGATTGTTTGCGGATGAATAAGTGAAGAAATATATGTGTCAGAATTATTAAACATGCTTTGTCGACCGAAGAGGATGATGATACATCTGCACAACTGTGGCAATCAGAGGATGTGCTGACGTTCGCCTGTGCTGGACACAAGCCACGGCCAGCTCCAGGTATAGGTCATACAGCTCAAACGAGAATTCCCGTTTTTGTGAGGCTGGCGTGGCCGGTCGGTGGTAACAATTGTTATCGAGTAGATAACATTGAACTTCTTCTTCTTCTGCCTTTCTATCCCCGAATGGAGCATAGGCTCTCAACCAACTCACGCCAAGTCGTTCTATGCTTCACCATTGCATGGAGCTCTCCCCATGCCCTCCCAATCTTTCTAACCTCATTCTCCAGCTCTCTTCTCCATGTGTTTTTTTTGGCCTTCCTTTATTCCTATGCCCCTGTGGGTTCCAATGCAAAGACATTCTAGTTATGCTGTTCTCCTGTTTTCTCAGTGTATGCCCTATCCAACGCCAACGTCTTTTCCTCACCTCCTGATCCACTGGAGCCTGTTAAGTTCTCTCCCAAACTTCTACATTAGTTATTCTATCATACCATTTTATTCCCTCTATTCTGCGCAGGCACCAGTTAATGAATGTCTGTAATTTATTTGTAATTGCCTTGGTTGTTCTCCATGTTTCCGCCCCATACAATAGTACTGATTTGACATTGAACTACTTTTGAATTATTTTACAACATGGTTATTGAACGAGCTATCATTTTAAAGAAAAATATATTCTAATAGCCTATTCATTTATCTTCAAAAAAATAATTCGTTGTTTATCGCTTCTCTTGTTTCTGATTTCTTACATCCTCCACGCGGTCATAATTTACACGGCATTGCAAAGCCAACGCCACTGTTTTTTTTTTTTTTTAATTTCTTTTCTGGCGGTAACTGTTGGCTTTGGCGTATCTAACAACTGCGATATGCATTTACTGCGTTGGCATAGTTCTGGATTGTTCTGGAACTAACTATTTGTTTATCGGTTTGTTTTTCAAACAGGACAGTAAGGGACAGACTGACTTTCTACCCCACTAGGACATCAGACAAGCGATAAACCCCCGATGACACAAAGTGCCACCATATGGATGAGGATCGCCGTGGAGAGATCCTGGAAACCGCGTTCAGACAATTGGCCATATTTATGGCATGTCTATATTGCGGCCCCTGGCAAAAGCCAGGGTGGGGTTTCAAAAAACAAAAAATGTCGTCCTAAAAAAGACGTTACTGGATTATTCCACGACAGTAAGGGACATTTCCTTTGATTTTTATAGGCACAAGAACTGAAAAAAGTTTTGGTTTGACCCGATTGCAACGAAGCTGAAACTTCGAATATGACTACAACTTTCTGTCTGTGATATAACTAGGCGAATCTACATTCACTACTGTGTAATTGCCTGTGAACGGTCGGCTACCCAGTACTACTGTCAAAAATAGTGTTAGCCGGTGTGCTACAAAATCGCCCGCGACCGGAATCCAACCCGGCATCCCTGGATTTACAATTGGCGTTCGCAACACTTAAGTCACATACGCTGACAAACG
The DNA here is from genome assembly GCA_905116865.2 of Candidula unifasciata. Classification (NCBI taxonomy): domain Eukaryota; kingdom Metazoa; phylum Mollusca; class Gastropoda; order Stylommatophora; family Geomitridae; genus Candidula; species Candidula unifasciata. The sequence continues at coordinate 1,798,968 of CAJHNH020002669.1, read as the reverse complement.
CTTTATATTATAATACAGTCTGAAACGACTGTTTGTTTCGGATTTTGTTATACGCTGTTGTCCATTTCTAGTTCTTTGAATCTTTCCTGTTATCATAACGTGTTTCAGTTGTGTGTCTGCTTTTGTATAATGAGGTAAAACTAATTTTATTTTTCCATCATTGTGCCGAGATCGCAGTAGCGTTTTGGCTAGATGCTCGCAAGCTTGCCCGAAAGTTCAGCGTTCAAACCCGCATCGAGGCGAATAGACCATGACTCCAACATCGACCGAGCCTAAAAGGGGTACCAGGTTATGTTGTCGGAAGTAAACGCGGTCAGTTTGATGGTGACCCCAATCCCCCATCGAGCATTTTTTAGTTTATACAAATACAGATAGTCGGCTCTGTGGCTAAGTCGATGCGAACGCTTTGTAAAGCTGGGGCGCTGGGTTCGATCCTAGCTGTGGGCCATGTGCCTTGCGTTGGTTTTGACAGTGGTATCAGGGGGCCGACCGTCCAGAAGGCACAGGCAAACTACAGGACGTAAATTTGCCTAGAAAAACCACACAACAGCCAGGGGTAGCTGGGGTTGGTTCTGCAACGTCCTGTAAAGGATACGCAACTAACCTAACAAATACAGATAAGGCCAGGTTTTTTTTTAAGTAACAAAAAGTGCCGGTACTGCGTCTGTTTCGTACCGTCAGAACTATATAGGCCTGGGTAAGGTAATGTTTGCTCGATTCGCCGAAGGTTTATATATGACCTGCTTCCCGTGTGGGTTCTGTGATCCCATTGCGGGGAAAAACAAGAATAGACCCACTGCCTCCCCAGCAAGCATGTCGTCAGAGGCGAATAGTTCAGGTTATTCCATCGAAGTCGGAGTGCATCTGTCTGAGAGGTAAGAAACTGACAGTCAGCACACAAATAAGTCAGATCTGTAGCACGGATGTGCACGCAACATTCAGGCTCTGGAACAAGACTAAAGTCCGGGGGTGGACGAACAACCAAAACTTTCTGCTGGAGTTTACAGCCGGTGAACGCGAAGAAGAAGAGGAAAATGACTTCTTTATTTTACTTTACTTATCAAAATGTTTAATCCTCTTTCAAAACATTTCGATTACTCGTTTTTGGGTGGGGAAACATATCTGAAGTTTCCCAAACAGCCTTACCTCTGAAGCCTGAAACGATTGATTGCGTCTGTCTACTGGTTTTCTGATATTCACAGCCTTGTGTTAGAACTGGCTCTACGTAACGAACAGGAATTCTGTTGCTAACCTCCAACGGCGTGGATTTATTGCCCGAGCTATACTTCATTTGACAAAGTGCAGCTACTAGAAGTCTTGTATTTATCGCCTTTGTCAGAGACGGTTAGGTAGCTAACACATTACCCATGGAACAGAAGGGCAGTTTACATCATCAGCATCCTTGGAAAGTGGTAGTCCTGAAAATTGTGTCGTCATTCTATTTGTGAGAAAGTTAATGCGGCCATATATAAATAAGAAGAAACACATTCAAGGGTAATGATTATCACTCGCAGAAGTGGAGGGAATAAAGTATTGTTATGATGACATCCTTTTCTAACAACTAAACACGAAACTGCTTGTGACATAAAAATAACCACAGAGTGTGGAACAGTATGGCAGAATTAGAAGTACAACAACCGATAGATGGAAAAGCTGGACTAGATGATGCAATAGTGTACACTGATGGTTCTGTTCATCGGGGTGTGGATCTGGCTGGAGATTTTCAGCTAGAATAAAGGGATAGATTGTGGCAGAACAAAACAAAGCTTTTTTTTCTTCTACAACTTTGAGCTTGAGAATGGAAGTGTAGGCAATCACTGCAGCTCTGAGGTGGATAGCAAAAAACAAAGTTACTAGAGGCATTATTGTGTTTGATTCTCGGTCGGCATGGCGGAAGGTTCAAAAAGAACTAATGTGGCATGAATGGATACCAAGCATCAATATGCCAACATTGCAGGCAATCACGTGGATATACTGTCCGGGATATGCAGGAGTGCGAGGGAATGAAAGAGCAGATTTTCTAGCTACAAAAGTGAAAGCTACAGAAACACTTGTACTGGACAAGCAAGATATTCTAAAGACCATATATGAATAAATTTTGGCAGAAGACACGAGATTAGATGAAATAACATGGGTTAGAATTTGAACGAAGAATTAAGTGCGTATCCGGCAAGGAGGCACGGATGAGAGGAAGAGATCGGCGTGTGTATAATCAGTGTGCTATGGAAACAGTTAGTATCTACACCTTACGACATTTGCTGCGGGAGACGGAGCATCTATGGGTATGCCCGGTGTGCTATGATGTCGATTCTTGAATCAGTAATCAGTGATCAGTGTCACATTTTTAAAGCATTCTTCTTTCCTGCAACAAGATACGGATGCTAGTAGCACTAACTTGCATTCCTTAAGAAAGAAAATGTAACCTCTGAGCTGAAGTGCTATAGAAGAATTTTCAGAATACCATAGACAAAGAAGCAAAGAAATACCCCTACTCCTAAAAATCTGACCACCAGGGAAGACTGGCTAATAAACAGCATCTTGTCTCGAAAACTGTCATACTTTAGCCGCATCAAGCGCCACGGTAGGTTGGCTAAAAGTAACAGCAGAAAGCTTAGTGCCAAGAAGAAGGGGCAGGAGCCCACCAGCACGACGAGAGGAAATACAACTCTATGGGTATGAGAGTACATGTCGTAAGAGGTGATGGAGGGTAGGGTTGGCTACTTCATCCTGTAAAAAACAATAGCTACAATAACTAGTCAAACATGAAAAAATCTAGAAAGGAAACAACTTGTGTATGTAAAGACCAGAGGGAATTGTTGAATGTCATGGAAAAATCGCTAAAAGAAGGCTTAGAGGAACAAGTAATGAAGTTGTAATAAATACAGAAGTGATTTATAGATGCCACTACTTTAAAGTCTAAAAGTTTACTTAGAATGTCCTTTACTCGGAACATACAAAAACGAAATTGTGACATCTAAAATCCTACAGAATTATGTTATCACAGTCAACGTCGCAACACATTAGGCTTCCCATGTGTGCTAAGTTCTCTGATGCAGCAGTCACTTCAATGTACCAAAACTGATTGTTAATATGAGGAGTTGTTTATAATGTCTCCTATCTCGTCCTCAAAGGCGGCATAGACGAACTTTAATCCCAGGCCATGCAATTGTGTTAGCTCAGAGATTCGTCATTAAAAAACGATACCAGAAGGTTCAACGTTGATGATACCACCGTGTCCATTATTTTTTTCTCCACATTTGTTGGGCCATTACTTGCAAGTTCGTCTGCACGCTTGTTACCTTCTACGCCTGCACGACCACATGTGTACATCCAGGTTGCCCGGCTCTCTAGCGTAGTTGGCTAAACCGGATTGCGCGGTGACAGGGTGACGAACTCCTTGTGGTCCGGGTTCACTCCCGAGGGTAGGTAGAAAAGCCACATTTCTCCCAGATTTACTGTATTTACAATGGAATCAAGGCCGAAGGGTTGCGATATCCATAATACCGATCCTAAGGGTTAACAACTCATGGCTTCTGGATACTAAAACAAACAAACGTACATTGGTTAAGGAAGTTAAGCGCGATTTTAAAATCCTGTCTACCCATTCAGAGCGTAAAACGACGTGAAAAAATTACACCTGAGAAGTTTGCAAGAGCACGATGTGTATGTAGTCAAGGCGGTTAGCAAAACAAGAAGCAGAACCTCATATCTCTTTCGACACCCGAAGCGGTAAAGAACAAGTGAAGAAGACGGAGACTAAACAAGTTGAGAAAATGATCTTTCTCTTCTTCTTCTGAACCTTCTCTTTTACCGGGAGCCACGGTGGTGTAGCGGTTACAGCTCGCCTGCGGATCGGAAGGTTGTCGGTTCAGGTCATGACGAAGCCAAACTATTTTTTTTTTCAAAAAGGATCTTGGCTCCCAGGTCAACCCAGCTGTAAATGGATACGAGGTAATGTCCTGGGAAGTAAAGGCAACGTGTGTGAAACTGACCACATCACACACTGAGTGCCGATTGGTCTATAAAATATAAGTCTAGCAGTATATGCCCAATACGCCCGAAAGTACGGAGAGGGTCCTTTAGTTACTATTTGACTGCATCGGATGTTGAAGGAGATATAAGGTTCTATTCATAATATTGTCATCTTGCTCTTCAGACCGTCTCGACCATGGATACCTCGTGCTGTTGTAGAGCTTCCCTGACGCATTTTTCCATTTTGCTCTTGTTCATCTGCATGCTTTTCATTCTTCTCTAGAAGTAAACTAAGAACATAAATTTTAACCCTGCAACAGTAAAGAAGAACAATAATTAACTTGCTTTCGAGAAGCCTAAACATAAAACAAGTTAACATGGTGGACAGGAAGATCGATAGCAGCAAAGTGAATTAACACAACAGGCACATAGATTGCCCACAAGGTCTGGCACCTTGTCACTGCCCTCTAGAACCGGGTAAACACTGACTATAGTTCCCGATGTATCGGCCAGGCCCCTGGGGAAGACATCGCTTGCTCCTATTCGAGAATGTTCAGGAATCAAATGTCCCGGACACAAGTCAGGACATTAAACTTGACGACGGCGGTGTTTTTTTTATTTTTAAACTAGAAGACTGGGGTCTTGTCTAAGCTTTGTGGGCTCCCAGACGGGAACCAGCGAGCTGCTTGTGCGTAAAGCCGGTGGAGTCTCTGGTATTTTATTGGCAATTACTGGTTGTAGTTTAGCTATGCGGATATCTACTAACTTCGTTTATTTAGGGTACCAAATATATTGGGGCCCGGCTCTTTAGCGAAGTTGGTTAAACCGGACTTTCGCGGCGGCCGGGTGACGAACTCCTTGTGGTCCGGGTTCACTCCCGGGGGAAAAGCCACATTTCTCCCAGATTAACGGTACCTATAATGGAATCAAGGCCGAAGGGTTGCGATATCCATAGTACCGAGCCAAAGGGTTTACAACTCATGGTTTCTGGATACGTAAAAAAAAATATATATATATATATATATATATATATGTATATATTGGGAGCCGCAGTGACGTAGCTGCCATAAGTTGATCTGCCGGTTTGAAGGTCTAGGACTTAACTCCGCATCGATTCAGGTTGTTTTTTGAAAACTTGCCCTTGGCTTTTCGGCCCCATCAGGTCTAAAGTGGATGCCAGGGAAAGTCTGAAAAGAAGGGAAAAAGGCACTGGTGATACTGATTATATCCGTCACTAAGTACAGACTGATCTATCAGAAATCTAGGTCAGACACCCTTTGTCCGATACATCAAAGGGACAAAGGTGTCCCTTTATTTTGGGTGTTTACGTCACTTATGTCAGCGTCTGTGGCTTAGTCGTTGCAAACGCACTTCGTGTTGCTAGGATGCCGGGTTCGATTCCCGCTGCGGGCCTTGCACCTTGCGATGGTTTCGACAGTGGTATCGAGAAGCTGACTGTCCAGAAAGCAATGGCAAACTACTGAACATAAATTTGCTTAGAAAAACCACAACAGCCAAAAGTGCTGGGGATGGTTCTGCAATTTCCTGTAAAGGATACGCAACTAACTTTAACTAACGTAACTTATGAGCAACACTAAAGACCCGTCCAGACACAGTTCAACGGCCTGATGGCATTAGATACAGCGACTTCAAAAGCCTCGAGGAGACAGATATGAATAACAATCTAGGATTTTGAACAATGAAAACTGGCAATATTCCTGATAACTGGCTACATAGCTACATCAGACCCGATTCTAAGCCAGGGTAAGATGTCGCGAGAATAAATGGCTACATAATCATTACACTCTAGAACACTGAAGGGGTGAATGTTGCGAAAATCTCCGCAAACAGAGCTAGCCTCGCCCAACACCCGCGTAACCTTGTGCAAAGGTGGCGAGGCTCAGCAATTATTAATCAAAAGTGACCTAGCATGTAAATAGGCGGTGCTAACTCTGGAGAGATTTGCGTAAGGTTTACCCACTGTAGGCAAACTCATGGAAAAATCGTGGCCAGAACGTTGACCCAAACATTGGAGTCACGAAGTCTATTTCCAGCTACACTAGGTGGTTACCGACCGGGGAAAGGTAACTGGTGCAATGTTTCAGTATTTACTAAGATACATACGAGTTGAATGTTGAATTAGGAAACGACATCATAGCCCTCGAGACACTCCCCTAAGCGCTCATTCCCTATCTTCAGCAGCAAACGAAGAGTACAAATTCCGATGGCACCAATAACTGTCTGACACATACGAGAGTTTCCACAAGAGAATAGAAACGACTTAGAAGCATCCCACACAACATGCTCATCAGAGTGCTTTTGGACATATGTATAGAAACAAAATGGGCTAACTGGATCGCAGCGAAAGAACAGTCGATGCGATGTAGTGCGCGGGCATCAAAACATCAATGCGTCCTAATGGGGCCTTACAGAGGGATCACCATTGTCACTGGTGCTCGTCAGTGTGTACACAGCAGGAGTCCCTAGTGTGCACAGAGCCTATGCATGCGCATAACAATGTCGTATGCAGATGATGTCCTTGTGCACTGTCAAGATAGAACAAAAACGAATTTAAAACCAAGCTACAACATGAACTAGCCAGACTCAGTAAGTGGTGCCAGAAATTGAGAGCACAGGTGAACCTGTTCAATGTCTTCTTTACATGGGTCTCTCTTAATACCTACATTGTCAACACATCATAAGCATGTATGGTGTGGACATCAAGAGAACGGATACGATGAAATATTTGGCATGTCATTTGCCAAATGCTTGTCATAATAGTACCACATAGGCAACGTGATACATAAAGCCAGGAAAGGTCTAACAGTACATAAGATGCTAGCAGCATAATGAACAACGTCTACTTTTCGTTCTCTGAAACAACCATAACTTTCTACTGGTGTTTACCTCCGAGAACACCAGAAAGAATAAGTTTAGTCTGGAGCTACCAGGAAGCTCTTGGTCAGTTTACAAAATACTGGACATGTGCTGCAGACATCCTCTCTACATGTAGTAGGGAGATCCCAGGTCTTTTCAGTTAGCATGCTGGTGGAAATATTCCTTTGTGGGTTCCGTTGCCCTGTTGTGGGGAAAACAAGAGGCGATTCACTGTCTCCCTAAGAAGCATGTCGTAAGAGTCGACTAACTGTGATCTTTCTTCGAAGTCGAAGTCTATTTGCCTAAGAGGCAAGGAACCAAAATCTGCATACAATGAAGTCAGATCTGTAAAACGGATGTGCACGCAACATTTAGGTTCTGGAACCAGACTAAAGTCTATGTTGTTGTTATCGATCCAGCGGCGCATGAGCTTTCGCCCTTTGGCCCAATGCCATGTAGTGGAATTTGCATGTTTTCACAAGCTGTTCTTTTCCTCCGTACAAGGTGTTCCACTTGTCTGGTCTCGGAGGGAGTAGCGTTCTTCTTGTCTCACTGAGTTTTGGGCACTCAAAGAGATGGTGTTCAACAGTTTCGTAGGGGTAGTTACATAGCTGGCACTCTGGGGAGTGTTGTGGCTGTATTCTGTTTAGGTGTCCATTGAGTGGAGTATGTTGCGTTCTAAGTCTGAAGATGGTGGCCTGGTCCCTTCTTGTTAGATGGTTAATGCTGTCATTAGGATCAGGGCCAGACATATGTCTATAAACCTCTCTTCCAGTGTCTCCCATGGCCCATCTGTTCAACCAAGTCTCTTTGTTTATAGCTCTTATCAGTGTTTTTGCTGTCTGGAGGGTTGTCGCTGTAGGTGGTTGTTCTTGTGTTGCTCCTTTCTTTGCCAATCTGTCAGCTCTGTCATTACCTGGTGTGCCGGAGTGACCTGGAATCCACTGCATCACTATTCTGATGTTGTATGAGGTAATAAGATGATCGGCATCCAGGATTATCTTGGCTATGTCAGTTCTGCAGCGTTCATTGCCCTCCAGAGCTTGAAGGGCAGACATTGAATCTGTGAAGATGACAATATTTTGGACCTTTGAGGGGTAAACATCCATTACAGTCTTTAGGTGGTATACTGCTGTTTCCAGTGCAATTATTTCAGCTTCATAGTTTGAACAGAATTCCCCGCATGCATCAAAAATCTCTTCAACAGATCCATCGGGATAACCTATGTAGATTCCGTAACCTGCTTTAATGGTAGCTTTAAATGCTGATCCATCAGTATAGACATGTATCCATTCTTGGGGGTAAGAATCAACGGTCTTTAGTGATGAGTTCATAAGAGCGATTGGGTCGGACTGTTTGGTTTCCTCGCCTACCAATTTAGTTTGGACTTCTGGAGCTTTAAAGCGAGCATGTGGTGGTGCAACATTCTGAATTCCTTGACGTCTTTCTGGGAGGTGGTATCTGTCCTGAATTTCATTAACACAGTGTAAAACCGATTTGTGCTTTATTCTTTGTTTGGATTCCCAGTTTTCTACAAGATGTCTATTAGGATGGTTACGATTTTTCCTAACGCATCTTTCATAAATTTCTAAAGTGGCTTTTTCTCTCCGCAACCCAAGGGGTTCCACATTTGTATGGATTTCACATGCAGCAGTTGGTGTAGACTGCATAGCTCCGCAGATTAATCGGAGGGCATTATTTTGTACTCTGTCAAGAGTCTCTAGGTTAGTTTTGGAACAAGTTGTAAGCAGTGAGTTGTTGTACTCTATCACAGAGCGAACATATCCTAGGTATAAGCCCCTCAGAGTTTCCTTGTCTGATCCCCATGATGTACCTGCAAGTCTCTTTAATAACTGTAACCGCCTCAATGCCTTATTCCTGATGTTTTCAATATGGTTCTTGAGGCTGAGCTGCGGGTCAAGTGTGACTCCAAGGTATGTGGGATGCTCTTCTTTCATCACTTGGTGTTTGTCTAACCTCAGGTTAATATTCTTCCTTGCTACTTGGTGGCTTTTGGTAAAGATTGTGTAGACCGTCTTTGCACAGTTAATCTTGAGTTTCCATCTTTGGCAGTAATCATGCAGTCTTCTAAAGTCTATATGTGAACGAAGAAACGCAACTTTACTCAGCGTGTTCAGCTGGTGAACGCGAAGACGAAGAAGAAGTGGAGGATATACGTTGCCCAACAGTCTACATAGAAGCCTGTGACCTTCTCATCTGAAAACTACTAGGAGAGAGAATTTAAAAAAAAAATGAAATAAAGAGGAAGACGAAAAGGGATAGCTGTATCGATTTGGCGCATTCAAAACAAGTCTGCATTTATTTAATGCCTATCCCCTGGATACTCATATTTACGCTTGGAGTTTGTCAGACAATTATCATGCCTTTGATTTTACTTATTTATCTCCAGGCCACAAAGTCTGGTCGTGTCACTGATGTTGTTGAGCAAGTTTTGTGAGTAATGAGCCCAGACATTGGAAAACCTGTGTGTGTGTGTGTGTGTGTGTGTGTGTGTGTGTGTGTGTGTGTGTGTGTGTGTGTGTGTGTGTGTGATGAACCCTATTTAACCATATAGCCATATCACGACCGGCTTCAGATGACGGGCCGTGCTGCTGACGTCACTGGGTTGGGCTAACGATGCGTTAACGCAGCGGTTCTCAAACAAGAAATAAAGACAACTTAAATTTTAACTTTTAAGCATCTGCCTTCTTTATTAATTTCACAATTTTTGGCCGACATTTCTTGATTATCGCCGCGGCACCCCTGGTATACGCTCACGGCACCCTAGGGTGCCTCGGCACCCCTTACGAGAACTGCTGCGTTAACGCATCGTTCGCCCGACCTTGTGACGTCAGCAGCACGGCCCGTCAGCTGGAGGCGGTCGCGGCCATATAGCTCCACAAAACAGTTGCGATATAGCCCTGCAGTAAAGTGCCTAACATCTCTTTAAAAAATATATGTAAAGGGCCCTCCCTTTTCGCGCTATTGATGCATCTACCATGCTGTAGCAATAAGTCAATTAATTTGCACACTTTGTGGCTCTAAATTAGACGTCCGTCTTGCCTTTCCTCTGAGCCTCGAGCATCTGCCAGAACCTCTCGTCACTCCCCCCTGCATCAATCTCATCAGACTGTGGTGATCCATCTGCTCCTCCGAACTGTACACGCTCTCCCACAAGGCACTAACCACATCTGCCTTATCATGCATTAGTATTCCACCAAGTTGTGCAGAGCCAGCCAGTCTGTCCGCCTGTTCATTTCCCAACACACCAGCGTGACACACCGGTGTGCCCCGGTGAAAAAATCCAGACAATACCCCTTACCCGTCTCCTCCGCAGCGAGGCATGCCACTCTGCACGAAGCATGCCTGTCCTGATCTTCCTCAGCATGCTTTCTGAATCAGTTACAATCACAATGTGTGTGTGGTGTTCTCTAGCCAGCGGAAAGCTGCAGTGACCGCCTCCACCTCCATTCACAAGCTGGATATTGTGGTATTAACGGAATGGAGAAAAAGATGGCGAGCCGTATATGAAATATCATGGCATTACAGGACTATGGATAATGATGATTAGATAAAGTAACGAACCCTTTCCGCATCATTGGTACTTCTAGCATATGGTGCTAGACCGATATTTTTGAAGACTTTACTTCCCGAGACAATTCCTGACTACCAGTGTAGGTTTCCTGTGTAGGTTCCTGGGTCCTATTGTGGGGGAAAATAAGAAAAGACCCACTGCCTCCCAAACAAGCATGTCGTAGCAGTAGTTGACTAATTAGGGGCATCCTTCAAAGTCTGAGAGGGTCTGCATGAGAGGCAAGGAACCAACAACCTGCAAACAAACAAGTCAGATCGGTAAAACAGATGTACCCACGACACTGCGGTTGTTAAACACGACCCAAGTCTAGAGGTGGATGAACAACCAGAACTTTCCGCTGGAGTTTACAGCCTGAGAACGCCAGCTTTAGGAAGAAAATAATGGTATGCGGACACCATAGGCGCCGGAACCTTGAGGCTCAGACTCACTGAGCCCTTGAATATTGTATAGGTTGGGGCCTAATAATGTTAAAAGGCACTATGGCCCCCTCCCTAGAAAATCAGCAAAAGGTTTAAGCGATTCCTCTAGCCTTGTATCGACGTACTCTGTTTAAGTATTAATTCATACATTTCATATTGCTTCACATAAAGTATATTTATGTGCCGTAGAACACCTAATAACAAAAGTTGGCACCTTTCCGTCTTTATAAATGACAGTTTCATACCAAGAGCGTCTCCATCTAACGGGCCATGCTGCTGATGTCACCAAACCGGGCTAACGATACATTATGTTTTCACTCGGACAGTCCCATTTTCGGTGTGTTTCCTGCCGTCCCACACATAAATTGTAGAAATAAGCTTGAAAATTAAAAGGTTAGTTGCGTATCCTTTACAGGACGTCACAGAACCAACCCCAACAGCCCCTGGCAGTTGTGTGGTTTTTTAGGCAAATTTACGTCCAGTAGTTTGCCATTGCTTCTGGACGGTCGGCTTACTTGATACCACTGTTGAAACCAACGCAAGGTGCATGGCCCGCAGCTCGGATCGAACCCGGCATCCCGGAATTACAAAGCGTTCGCATCGACTTAGCCACAGACTTGAGAATTAAACACATTATATCGACTTAGCCACAGACTTGAGAATTAAACACATTATATGTATGGTTACACACAATATGACAACATAGAAACATAAAGTAAAACATTTCTAGCCTGCAAAATCACACACAAAAAGTTCTTATGCACATTGTTTTAGTAGTTTACAGGTACTTCAATTTCTTTTTTTTAAATATCCAGAAACCATAAGTTGTTAATACTTTGGCTCAGTACTATGAATATCGCAACCCTTTGGCCTTGATTCCTTGATAGATACTGTAAATCTGGGAGAAATGTGGCTTTTCTGCCTACCTCCTGACGTGAACCCGGACCACAAGGAGTTCGTCAGCAGGTCGTCGCAGGTTTAACCACCTGAGCTAGCGAGCCGGGCATATTTTAATGAGGAAATATGTGGTGTCTGCGGTGAGAGTTGGTCTAAAGTAAACATTGCTTCCAAAGGGCTGCCATCTCTGGCAAATGTTTGTCTGAATAACTATCAAAAAGTTCAAAACGATACAGGACACACACTGAGAAAACAGCATAACTAGAATGTCTTTTCATTGAAACCCACAGGGGCATAGAAATAAAGGAAGGAAAAAACACATGGAGAAGAGAGCTGGAGAATGAAGTTAGAAAGATGGGGAGGACATTGGGAGAGCTCCATGTAATGGCGAAGGATAGAACGACTTGGCGTGAGTTGGTTGAGGGCCTATGCTCCATTAGTGGATAGAAATGCAGAAGAAGAAAGAAACGATACATCCTTGCTGGATAAATCATCCAAGAAAAGAAAACTGGCTAATTTCACTCAATAATTTAAATTTACAGAGGATTATGTAACTACATTATGGGACACACAGTAGCTAAAAATGTAAGTAGTTTCTGTTGTATACTTAATGTTTTTCATGCTGTCATGGTGTGTATAACTATATATATATGTTTAATTCTCAAGCTTATTCATATAATTTTTGTGGGAGACGCCAGGAGCACACTAAAAGAAATACGGGACTGTCAGAGGGAAAACAACATTTAGTTAGCCCAGTTTGATGACGTCAGCAGCATGGCCCGTCATATGGAGATGGTTTTGGTCATTCTATGCTAAGAGGAGGCATGAGACTCACAGCCCATAGTGTGACTGGCAAGACCGGTGTGCGTTTAAAAAAGTCACAATTATATCATGGGATTTCATGACCATACTTGTCATCATTCATTTTTATATGATAATAATAACAGAAACGTTATTATTATGCACTTAAACATGGCTTCAGCGCCCCCTTCTCTTCCCCCCCCCCCACTCCCCTCCTCCCCCGCATTAAGTGGATGCTTCTGGTGAGAGTTTCTCGCTGATTCCAGTTTCCCGTTTCTTATCAATGGCCGACAAATGTAACTGGGATGTTTTAAGCGCCGAGAATTATAAAACGGAGTGCAGTGGTAAAGAGGAGTAGGGGGAATGGAGACGAGGAGGGGTGATGTGCAGCTCTAGAATAGAAGGAAGGAAAGAGCGTGAGATCACTAGGCGAAATTTCTTTACCGTAATTCATTTCTGCCCATCGGAAAGTATGAAGTCGCTAAAAAATGGATGAGTTAGGCGGACGGAGTGAATACAAGAGGGTAAAAGTTTAATGCATCTCGGAGAGAAACATGGATCGTATTGATTGGCGCTGTGTCGTTGGGGCATAGGCAACTTCTTGTACTTTACCTACACATAGGGCATGTTGCCGATTTACCAGCAGTATGAGACGTTTATGTGTTAGGTTTTTCTTTCCCTCTTGTTGCTTCTTCTTGTTTTTTTATTTTCTTTTTCACTGCTTCGGGTGGTGAGAGAGATATAACAGCTTTTTTTCTTGCTCGACTGGCCGTTTCGATCAGAGAAATATGGTGCTGGTGTAGAGTATCTGTGATGTTGTCTTCCCATCGTGTTCTACGGCCGAATGTAAGACAGGCCTGCGTGTCTAATTTGTAACCGTTTGTAAAAAAAATAAAGTTCGTTCTACCTCGTGCTCCACGTCCTTCTCTTCTTTTCGTATATGCTTTGTAAAGAATTCCAGTGAAATGTAACTAAAAATCTGAACGTTACGGGGAAGCAGAGAAACGTGCACAAAACAATACAAAACAACGTTTCGGCTGGTGGCCTTTCTCGGACAAGTAATGCAGCACACAACAGGAACAAAGATGAGAGTATTTAAACAGAAAAAGCAAAAAACGAATGGCAGAGAAACTAAACCAAACATGTACGGTGACAAACAAAAGCATGAGTCCGGCGCAGTCAACATAAAACTCCAAAAAGTGGTGACAATATGCAGGTGACTACAGTCAAGCTACTACCAAGGAATTCTAGTAACTGCAGTTACACCGATATGTTCATGTCTTGTATGTCTTTAAATATGCAAACTATTTGGTTTGCTGTTTGTGTATCTAATTTACAACTGCTTCTATGCCGATTTCCCCCTCAAGTTTTCATTCACTATGTTATCTCTTCTCGTCACTCCTTAAGCCCTTCTCTGACATCTCATTTCCATGGTTATTACCTTTCTGTATGGTTTGTTGTAAGTAACCATGTCTGGCACTTGTAGCACAGAGTGGGAAAATGTTTTTTTGTGCTGACTGGGATTATTTTGTGGTAAAAGAAGGAGCTATATTTCCCAATACCTAGCTTGCTTTACTGCATCCGATGTTAATTTTTTCATTCAGTCATCCCATCTTGGCTAGGTCTTCGCTAGCGCAGTCGATTGGGAACTCGCTTTCAACTCCAGCTGCAACTCGCTGCAACTCACGGCCGGTGTTTGAAACCCGGTGGTTTTCGGGGTTTACCCAGCCTCTAGGAAATGGGTACCAGAGTTAACACACTAGGATCAACGGAGGCACGTCGCTGTAGCTATGGAGTTTTGTGCAGACGGCGACACAGGCGGCCAGTTTCTTATCAGCTGTCCGTACTGGTGGCAGAGCACTAATTGTTTATAACCGTGTGCAGTGACGCTGGTTCACATCTCCCGACTTTGCCTCTACCTATCTTGGATGAATGTTGGTTTCAGTTAAACTTATATACTTGATTGATGCCTTTGCACTCTTCTTCTTATTTTATTTCTCTTCATCTTAGCTAGTTTATTTTATTTGTCTCTATGTTTTCTTTTATATCGCCTTTACATCCTTCTTTTTATACAGCAGAAGGCAATCCCGATCAGCACAAAGAGACATCTCATACAAAGCATATATTCATTCCCACCCTATGCAACCCGTGCCAGACGTGGTCACTCACAACAAAACATAACAGAAAATTAGTAACCATGGAAATGAGGTGTCTGAGAAAGACTAGGAGTGACCTGAAGAGATACAATCAGGAATGAGGTCATATGAGATAAAGTCGTTACAGAACCAATTCTAAATTACATACAAAGATAGCAAATCTATTGGTTTGTCCACTTGGAGAGAATGCATTCTGATGTTATCACATACAAGGCATATACCAAAAGAGGGGTGGAACGTAGAGCAAGAGTTATACCAAGAACAATATGGAAAGATGACATTAGAGAAACTCACCACGATGTGTCTATGGTCCAGGCGGCCAAAAGAGCACGAAACAGAACTTATATCTCCTTCGACAACCGTAAAAGAGGAAGTAAAGAAGAAGAGGAAGAAGAGAAGAGAGGCCAAAGGTGCTGGATTGGATTCCATCCACGATGTGGAAGTGAGTACCCAGGATAGAACAGAATGGAGGAATAGACTGGCAGCCCTATACGACATACAAGGGCACAACAGGACAAGCAATGTATTAATTCAATTAGAATTAAAGGAAAAGAGGAAAAAAGAGAACAAAGCATAGATAGAAAGAAAATACAGAAAGAAAGGAAGGAAGAAGAAAGAAAAATACAGAAAAACTAACAAACTTAAAGAAATGAATAAAACGGAGAGAAGCGAAGTTCTGTGGCCTGTACAAGCAATCGCACGTCGTATGCCATATAGCCTGTTTGCACATTGGCAGTTCAACTACTCACTCTTGTCCTCCCCTGACAATGTACCCTCCTCCTAGCCGCCAGCAACATCACCACCATATCACCACCACATCACCACCACAAACAGTAGCAACAGCAACAACAATTATTTGTCCTGACTGTAGTCTAGTGTGATTCTATCAACTCCAACCATCCAGGCAATGTTTTCTTGATGTCGTCCGGCTGAATTATTAATCGTTCCCTCCATTTTCCCGACCCCTCTTTCGCATGAGTTCAACCATTAGTAAATTAGGCTGCCTCAAGGCTCTGCCTCCCACCCCTGCTCTATGTTTCAAGCTCTGCGCCCCGCTCCCTCCCCCTCAAAGGGTGCTTTGCGCCACCCCGGTGGTGAGTGAACGGGTGGCAAACGTAGCAGTATAAGTCTGCGAGATCCTTTTCCAAGTGACTCTGGCTGCTGTTCTGAGATGTGGATGATTCATCCTTAGATAGGGCCTTGGTTACTATCAGCGGCTGGTTGTGCATGCGGATAGCCAAACAAAATATAAACAAAAATAAAAGCTCGGGCGGTGTAGGACAAGGAGACGGTGAAAGTGATGAATAGAGACAGTAAAAAGACAAGTCTAGAGCAATTCCAACACAAACTCAGTGTGGGAGAAGATTGATCAGAACACAAATAAGATCTTTATAGTCGTCCCCTTGTGGGATACAACATTTCGCTATTTAAAAGCCCACCTTGTCTTTTGCCGGGGGCCCTAAATATAGCCAGGCCATGAATATAGCCTAACGGCTGAAAGGGGTTTCTGAGACCACTCCACAGGTGATCCTCATCCGCATGGTGTCATTATGTGTCACCAGGTGTTTATCGCTCCGTGTGATGTCCTGGTGGGGTACAATTTACTTACCTAATTACTCAAATAAAAATTAGCAGTGGAAAGTATTTCGTGTTTGTGAAAGATCTGAACATCAAGGAAAATTGGCTAATAAACAGCATCCTGTCTCGGGAGCTGAAATATTATGGGCACAGATAGGCACAGGATATAAGTGACTCCTTGAGTATGAAAGTGCACGAGAGAGCTGGCGAGAGACCAAGCTTCTTTTCAGGCAGACTGTGATGAGAGCGACGTTCTGCAAAGGACCCACATAATAATGATGATGATGAAAATAAATTAACATCTATAGAGAATACTCGCACTGCCATAGTTTCACAGATGGACTTTTTAAAGAAAATTACCTCAGCTCAGTGACGTCACAGGTAGGATACTAGTCATCATCATCATCATCATCATCATCATCATCATGTGCTGTGCTTAACAGCGTGGACTGTCATGTTTCACTATGTCGAAAGATCACCAAAATCACGGATAAGGTCCATGTTATTGAGTCCTCCTGTCCATATGGATAAACCGTCAAGGTATTTATGTATGTGCGTCTCCTAGCATTTCCCCCAGCATCAAGAGATGGACGGGCAGTAGTATGAGAGTCTGTATAACCAGAACAAGAGACAACATGTTGGAAATCTATCACAGCCAACCTTCACGGTGAAGACGACACCTGATTGATGGATTGAAAGTTAAGGACTTTTTATCCTATCATGCGTGTTGGGCATATAGGGCTAGACCTATATTTTATAAACCAATCTGGGCTCAGTAGGTGATGTGGTAAACATTATGGCGGCCGCCTTTACTTCCCAGGAACTTTACATAGTGCTCATTTAAGGCTGGGTCGAGACCTCGGAGACATATTGTGTCCCACTGGACACTTTGGCCGAGTGAGCGCAGTCGATAAGGGAAACTCGCTTTCAAATCCAGCTGCGACTCGCTGAAACCCACGGTCGGTGTTCGAAACTGGGCGGCTCCCGGGATTCACCCAACCTCTAGGAAATGGGTTCAAGAGTTAATACTCTGGGGCACATAGAGAAACGTCGCTGTAGCTACGGAGTTTCGTGTGGATGGTGACACGTGCAGACAGTTTCTTATTAGCTGTCTGTACTGGTGGCAGAGCACTTATGGTTTATAACTGTGAGCAATGACGCTGGTTCACATCTCCCGACTGTAGGTTTCTACCTAAAGTATAGGAACTCTTCGCTGGCGACTGATGAAGGAGACAGAGCACATATGAGAAAGTCCCGAGGGCAGTGATGTTAAGTTATCATTCATTTATTCATTCGTTGATTCTTTGACTTTGTCCAAGAATTAGTTCATCATAGTAATGATCATCTGGATACTAACGTTAACCTAAGGAAACCCTCTATGGTGAATTACATATGGGAAGGAGGTCCTGGCGGACCTCTACTACACTGCAGAGATGTGTGCACGTGGGACATGAATGATACAGTTATTGAGGTGGATTTACGGCAACAAAATGCCATGGACCGTGTCGTGTGGAAGGGGCACATCAGGAACGGGATGATAATAAAGGATTAAATGATTGTAGAAAGAATGAGAGCTGAGCGTCTGAGAAGAAACAGGCTAAATACAATTTAATGCAAAAACTGTGCTGAAATTCCAAGATATCATTGTGGAAGACTTTTCTCTAACGCTTGACGGGTCTTGTTAGTCACACTCGCAATAGCCATGCCCCCCCTCCCCCACAGCACACTAGGATACTATCGTCTGGAAAGAAGGAATGGTGCCAGCATTAACAACCAATGTGAGCAAGTGGCGTTGAAGCTAAACTCAACTAGCATGAAGTTTTTTTATGTCTGCATTTACTGAATATTTCATTTTCGATACAGGCTGTTATTTAGATTATATCTGTACACGTTTTTGTTGTTGATAGAGACTCTGTATCGTCATTCTCGTCAAGAAGAAGAAGAAGAAAAAGAAAAAGAAGAAGAAGAAGAAGAAAAAGAAGAAGAACAAGATGAAGGAAGAAGAAGAAGAAGAAGAAGAAGAAGAAGAAGAAGAAGAAGAAGAAGAAGAAGAAGAAGAAGAAGAAGAAGAAGAAGAAGAAGAAGAAGAAGAAAAAGAAGAAGAACAAGAAGAACAAGAAGAACAAGAAGAACAAGAAGAACAAGAAGAAGAACAAGAACAAGAAGTACAAGAACAAGAACCAGAAGAAGAATAAGAACCAGAAGAACAAGAACCAGAAGAACAAGAACCAGAAGATGAAGAAAAGATAGAAACAGGAACGGAACAAGAGAAGGTAAAAGAATGCGAAGCTGGAGGAGGAGGAATAGAAGAGGAAAAATAATAAGAAGAAACAGATCAGACAGACTGTCTATCCGCATCTTGTGCAATGTCCAGCTCTTACAGATACCAGGAAATTGTTAGCGCCACAAATTCCAGATGAAAGGGACACTTTCCCCGGAACCAAACAACAATAGATAAACACTTGTCTGTATGTCTACGCGGCGCTGAGTGGGAACTGACGCGTCCTCGGGATCGATAACAGCAATGTAAGCTAGTGTACCATCCATTGAGCTATCTCAGTGCCATCGATCTGAACCTGCCATTCTTGTTCACTAGGCCACATAGAATTAGCTGGCCAGCCTACGAGCTCTGAAGCCGTGAGTTCAAATCCAACTTACATCTGACCCCTACAATGGGACTGCAGGTTACGCTGTAACCGCAGGACCCCTTTGTACGCCTTTAGGCATATTGGGCATTCTAGGGTTAGACTTATATTTAGATGAATCTATCTGCACTCTGTGGGTGTTGTGGTCAACATGACGCCGGGCGCATTTACCTCCCACGACTTTACCTGCTATCTATTCAAGGCTGGGTCCACTTGGATGCCACGGTCATTTTAGAAGGAGAAAAGTCGAGCTTTGTTAGGGTCTGAATCCACGACCTTCAGATCAGCAGGCGGAGGCCTAACTGCTACACCACACCGGATTTTCCTTAAACTTAGGGGTGCCCTAATATAACTTTTACGATTGAACATGGTTTCTGAGATTTACTGCGGTTTGATTCTCATTCCTGAGGTGTTAGGTGAACGAACTGCAATCTATTGCTTAGCTTGCTTGTCACATTCAACCAGCATCTCCGAAGGGGGTACTTTAGGTTATAATTGTGACCAAGCTTTGTGCGCCATATGAAATGTCTTAGAACTGCAGTGTTGATGCGATCACAGGAGAGGTCAAAATACTTTCCTGAGTGGCAACGAAGTCGTATACCGGCGAGCCAATGGACGACCCGGTCGCTGATGAACAATAATTATAGGGGTGAACAAGTACTAAACAAACAACCAACCTAAAATCTAGACTCAGGTAACAATAACAATAACACATTATCTGCATTTATAGGTCAACTTTGCCTGTTATGTGAACAAAACGAACGAACGAACTTCCCATTTTTTTAGAGTGTTAAAAATAGGCACACAGGCCCGTCTTAGACTCTGCTTTGACACGTTCCAAACCTTCTTCCATTCAGACATTCAAACAAATAATACTAGTTGTAGTAATAAGAAGTTTGTTGTTTTTTGTTTAATCAACGGATCAACATCATCGCACACATGTGTAAGCCAGAATTGCTCAGTTCTTCTTCTAACTCGAGTCTGAGTCTAAAGAATCTCAGTGCAGTGCACCAACTCTGTTACACCTGCGAGGATCCTGAAATAATTTGGGTAGATGTTACCTCCACATTTTGCATGGGCAGCGCCGTTAGGCCACTCTTTTCGATTTCCAACTGCCCAGGTTTTTTTTTACACATGCAATAATACACACGGGCATCCGGTATTACTACCCAAAGACCAGTGGAAATTAGTAGAAGTCGACGTGAAACAATCCCAGCCTATACTGAGGCTTGAACCCGGGAACTCTAGCACTCGAGGCGGACACCATACCCCGAGACCACGCAGCCCCATAGTAATAAGAACGGGAAGTTCTATAATGTAAAATCGCTTTTGTGTTACTGACTACATCAATGTTTGACTTACACTAATCTTTGAATATATCGGTCTCAAAACTAGTTAAATGGTTTGGCCACTTATCAGTTAATCAGCCCAGGCGCTAAAATGAATTAATTAGCTACAGGATGCCTCAGCCAACATTTGATTTTCTGTTGGTGGTCATCAGCTTTCCCCTTGTTTGAGTGCACATTGTCATTTTTACTTTTGTTATTATTTTTAATTATTATTATTTTCAATTATTATTATTATAATAAATTATTATTATTTCTGTTATTATTATGTGAATGGCAAGCCGTAAGATAATATTTTGAAAATAATGTAAAACGAATGTACAATACCTTAAAAAGAGAGCATCTGTAGATGGTAGCGTGGGTGAGGGTTTCGGGGGGGAGGGGGGGGGGCCAGAGCCTCCTTGAGACTCGTGTGCGGTTTGGTGTGCGTGTGTGTGCGAGGAAAAAGAAAAAGAAGAAGACAATAAGGATAAGAAATAGAAGAAGAAAAAGAAGAAAAAGAAAATGAAGAAGAAGAAGAAGAAGAAGAAGAAGAAGAAGAAGAAGAAGAAGAAGAAGAAGAAGAAGAAGAAGAAGAAGAAGAAGAAGAAGAAGAAGAAGAAGAAGAAGAAGAAGAAGAAGAAGAAGAAGAAGAAGAAGAAAAGGAAGAAGAAGAAGAGGAGGAGGAAGAAGAAGAAGAAGAAGAAGAAGAAGAAGAAGAAGAAGAAGAAGAAGAAGAAGAAGAAGAAGAAGAAGAAGAAGAAGAAGAAGAAGATGAAGAAGAAGAAGAAGAAGAAGAAGAAGAAGAAGAAGAAGAAGAAGAAGAAGAAGAAGAAGATGATGAAGATGATGAAGAAGAAGAAGAAGAAGAAGAAGAAGAAGAAGAAGAAGAAGAAGAAGAAGAAGAAGAAGAAGAAGAAGAAGAAGAAGAAGAAGAAGAAGAAGAAGAAGAAGAAGAAGAAGATGAAGAAGAAGAAGAAGAAGAAGAAGAAGAAGAAGAAGAAGAAGAAGAAGAAGAATAAGAAGAAGAAGAGGAAGAGGAAGAAGAGGAAGAAGAGGAAGAAGAGGAAGAAAAAGAAGAAAAAGAAGAGGAGGAAGAAGAAGAAAAACAAGAAGAAGAAGAAGAAGAAGAAGAAGAAGAAGAAGAAGAAGAAGAAGAAGAAGAATAAGAAGAAGAAGAGGAAGAGGAAGAAGAGGAAGAAGAGGAAGAAGAGGAAGAAAAAGAAGAAAAAGAAGAGGAGGAAGAAGAAGAAAAACAAGAAGAAGAAGAAGAAGAAGAAGAAGAAGAAGAAGAAGAAGAAGAAGAAGAAGAAGAGAAGAAGAAGAAGAAGAGGAAGAGAAAATAACAAACTGCACTGTTTGCGTTAGTTATTAGCCTGATGGCAATCTGACCTACTTGTGTAGTCATGTGACTAACT
>CAJHNH020002669.1:1754785-1772285 GCA_905116865.2 Candidula unifasciata | reverse complement strand
ACTTGGTACCCACAAGAGAAGGCAAGGAATTTTAGATGTCTATAGCATTTTACTTAATGAATTATTAGACAGGGCAAATTATTCCTCCGTCATCTACCTTCTCCCGGTGTTATTATTAATAATTAAAGAATTATTATATTGTTTGAGCCCCCACCAAATGTTATTCTATCCTAACAGTTTAATTAAACATGTAAGAACAGACATTTGGAATTACCAAAAACTGATGCAGGATAAAACTTGACATACAGCTTTATTTACTAACAATGAAATTCCCAGTTTGTTGATTTACACAAACAGTGACTGGTTAATTTGATGATAGTGATAAGCTTCCACGAGAAAAACAGCTCGGTGTTTAGAGTGGTATGATAATGATGAAAATAGGTTAACATAAAGGGGTTAACTCAACTTATAAGCCTCTGACTGCCGTGAGGAACTGTCAAGCTTGCCCAACTCTTCCTTGCCTGTTGTCTGCCTGTTTCAGCTTATTCTCCACTTCATCCCCACCTCGTTCTCCACCTCGTTCCCAGCTGGCCGAGTCTAACACAATGTAGTCTCTTTCATGGACTGATCGTTACATGGGCGCTGTAATCATGGAAACGAAACACATACGTGTAGTATCTTGACTTATACTAAGAATACATGTATCAATTATTGTAACATATAACAATAAAATATATCCCATCACTCCTCCTCATATTCCACATCCTCTCCAGTCTAGTCTGAAGGTCTTTTGTCTTACATGGGCGTCACGTATCCTGCCTTCCTCTCTCATGCTATGTCATGGTAGTTGACTTTCTAAGTCTGTTGTCCGTCATCACTCAGACTTCCAACTGGCTGACATTGATATTACATGACCACGTGGAGCAGGTTATGTGCTGAAAACTCAAACAATTTATATGTGCACGCTGTCCTGAATATTATCTTTCAGTGACAGTAAAAACTGTACACCCATCATTCTTCCCCTGGGGTTATAAATCCCCTGTTTAGGTGAACACCTTAAGTGGGCACATGGTGGGCACACAAAACGTAACAGCATCCCTGCACATATGGGCATGATTTCCCAGTCCAAACTCACATTTTGACTGATCATGGAAACAATATAATTACATTTCATTATAGCAAATGTCATTGTTCACAACTTATTTTATACACATGAAAACATACACTGAAAAACCTGTGACACAAACATACAAGAAATAGGAATAGTTTAGCAGTTCCCTAACTGAGATACTGAATACTCACAAAGAACTATTTCAAGCAGAATGTGCAGACAAATTAGGAAAAGGTAGTATAGACTAAGCTTAACTCCCTAACCTAAGTATACAAGATTAAAATTAATATTCACCTGGGGAACTTTCCATCAATCGCCAAAACAGAATGCGACCGTAAAATTACCTTCACGTCGATCTGTGTTTGTTTGCCGGCAGGCTGCGATTAATGACGGGAATTCCACAGGCTCGAAGTATAAGTATCAATCTATTGTCCAAATTAAACTCCTCCCTATACTTCGGTTCTACCCAACCCTCAAGACGATCACTTAAGCTCCGCCTCTGAAGTACCTATCAAATCAAATTAGCTAACCAGTGACCTGTCACTCACAGTGAACGGCCTACAGTACGACCTTGACGAAGATAAAACATTCCTAATTGCCAAACACCTGTTCTCTCCAGAATTACACTGACGTGTTAAACTTTAAACTTCTCGTCGCCACCATGTCTAGAGTCCGCTCAATTTACCTGATCTAGTCTTTCAAAGCAGTCTGGTCAGGAGATAACATTCTGACACTGGCATGTGAAAGGAAATTCTCTAGCCTCGGTGTAATTGTGTAACATTACCCGAGACTCAGTCGCTTTGTCTGGACTAAGGACTGGAAACATTTAAATCAATACGGTTTAAAGTAACATTTGGTTAAAGGGCATAGTCTCTTGTCTCTCAATAACCAGAAGAACTTATTACAAGTACTAACTTCTGGAATCACTGAGATCGTATCGTGACACCCAAATGCTCTAGATATAAAATATATTGAGAAACTTTAGAAAATACAGTGCTCTAGATATAAAATATTTTGAGAAACTAAAGAAAAGAAAGTGCTCTAGGTATAAAATATTTAGATAAACTAAAGAAAAGACTGTGTTCTGGATATAAAATATTTGGAGAAACTAAAGAAAAGACAGTGCTCTGGATATAAAATATTTAGATAAACTAAAGAAAAGACAGTGCTATAGATATAAAATATATGGAGAAACTAAAGAGAAGACAGTGCTCTGGATATAAAATATTTGGAGAAACTAAAGAAAAGACAGTGCTCTGGATATAAAACATATGGAGAAACTAAAGAAAAGAGACTTCTCTGGATATAAAACATATGGAGAAACTAAAGAAAAGACAGTGCTCTGGATATAAAACATATGGAGAAACTAAAGACAAGACAGTGTTCTAGATATAAAACATACGGAGAAACTAAAGACAAGATAAAGTTCTAGATATAAAACAGATGGGAAACTAAAGACAAGATAAAGTTCTAGATATAAAACAGATGGGAAACTAAAGACAAGATAAAGTTCTAGATATAAAACATATGGAGAAACTAAAGACAAGATAAAGTTCTAGATATAAAACAGATGGGAAACTAAAGACAAGATAAAGTTCTAGATATAAAACAGATGGGAAACTAAAGACAAGATAAAGTTCTAGATATAAAACAGATGGGAAACTAAAGACAAGATAAAGTTCTAGATATAAAACAGATGGGAAACTAAAGACAAGATAAAGTTCTAGATATAAAACAGATGGAGAAACTAAAGACAAGACAGTGTTCTAGATATAAAACATATGGAAAAACTAAAGACAAGACAGTGTTCTAGATATAAAACAGATGGAGAAACTAAAGACAAGATAAAGTTCTAGATATAAAACATATGGAGAAACTAAAGACAAGATAAAGTTCTAGATATAAAACAGATGGAGAAACTAAAGACAAGATAAAGTTCTAGATATAAAACAGATGGAGAAACTAAAGACAAGATAGTGTTCTAGATATAAAACATATGGAAAAACTAAAGACAAGACAGTGTTCTAGATATAAAACATATGGAAAAACTAAAGACAAGACAGTGTTCTAGATATAAAACATATGGAAAAACTAAAGACAAGATAAAGTTCTAGATATAAAACAGATGGAGAAACTAAAGACAAGATAAAGTTCTAGATATAAAACAGATGGAGAAACTAAAGACAAGACAGTGTTCTAGATATAAAACATATGGAGAAACTAAAGACAAGACAGTGTTCTAGATATAAAACATATGGAGAAACTAAAGACAAGACAGTGTTCTAGATATAAAACATATGGAGAAACTAAAGACAAGACAGTGTTCTAGATATAAAATGTTTGGTGTATCAAGAAAAGACTTACAGCACAATTTGAGTGAGCGTGTACACATAGGACAAAATTGTGTTGGAGACCTCCACGTTTAGGTCCTAGGGCTTCATGGGTTGTGGGGCATGAGGGGGAATCGACCCACTGCCAACTAGCATGCATGTCGTACAAGGCGACTAATATGGGATGTTTCTTTCGACGTTGATGTGCAACTGGAGCGAGGAGGAGTCTGCATACAAACAAGCCAGATCTGGAAAATGGAGAGGCAAGAACATTTTAAGTTCTGAAACAAGGCACGAGTTCAGAATTAGAAAGAAGAAGAAGAAGAAGAAGAAGAAGAACAAGAACAAGAAGAAGAAGAACAAGAAGAACAAGAAGAAGAAGAACAAGAACAAGAAGAAGGAATAGTTTTGAAGCACCACTACAGCCTATCTTCCCTGTGGATAGGGTACCTGATGAATTGATCAATTGATAGACAGACTGATTAAAAGAAAGTCCGTGTGATGTGACAGTGTCACACCCGAGTGCGGGATCACATTAACAATGCCAATCTAGAACTAAATGACTGACACTCTACTGACTAAGAAGACGGCACTACACTGAAATATGAACATTAAGGAACCACAAAATAAACTGAAACAAAAAGACGGCTTGATTTCCCTATCAAATAAACAACACGTATAAAATACAACAAACGCAGAACTGAATACAATCAACACACTCTTTAATGGAATCATACAATGCTTACGAAGTCATTCTTGCCGAATCGACAACATGTAACAGCAATATATTCCAATCACCACTCTTATACACTCCTTATTGTGTCCAACATGTCATCGGAGTCAAGTTTCTGTCATACGCAGAATTCAACTTCCGTAAAATGAGAATCAGCTTTCTGAAGTTTACAAGAAAACATCCAGGGAACAACAGCTTTTTGGGATGCCTGTAACTAATTCCTAAACCTGATCAGGTCAGATAACAACATACTGCATCTCTTCAATGTTCGCAGTAAATTCAGATGAATTAACAAGCTTGCTGCAAGGATCTGCTAACAAACAAACATGTCCACACGACAATATCGCTGTATTTTCCCACCAGTGGGCTCACTAATCAGTGGGTTTAATCGGGGCTATTCAGTTTGTGCAGAGTGGGCGGTTAGATTATATCGGGTTTAGTAAATTGTTAATGGATACTGCAATTGTTCAGTTCACGGGGCAGGTTTAAAATTCTACAAAAGTTGACTATTTTAGGATGCAGGCAGAAGATTTGCTAAAGTGCTTTTGAGAAACACACCGCTCTCGGCCAGTACGTAAACATACGCATCAAAACACACGCGAGTGTACACGTACACACATACTACAGCTTCTTTCTGTGTGGTCGACCCCTGCCCCTCTTAACTGATGCTATACCTTCTACTATACATTTTTTTCCTAATCATCCGTGGCGCTTGATATGGCCAAACTATTTAAACTTTCGAGACAAGTTGCTGTTTATAAGCCAACCTGGCACAACTTAGGAAAGTCAACTTATCTCGAGGCCACGTGAGTTGGTAGATGATTTCCCCAGAACACTCCTACAGTCTAGGCGTGTTATGCGTTCTTCGTTTTGGCGGTTTCAAGCAGATCCATTAGCGACTTCAGCCACTCGCGAAGCCTCGTGGCTTTAGGACTTCCTCTCGCAGTACTACTTTCTTTTTGGCAGGCGCCTTCGGCACCTGAGACCTACCATTCTCCGAAAACATATAACTACGAAAACAAACCCGTGATAGCTACCTTTCGACACGGTGTGTAATCACTGCGACTCAAGCCCCGTCGTAACAACATAAGACAGCCCTTGGGAACATAGGACGACATGAATGAGGACCTGCACAACATCCCGCGAGCGGGCGAGATGGGGTGACTCTCATGATAAGTACCTTTAAACTTCCTTGATGTTCTGATCTTTTAAAGTGTCATTAATTGCCTTCTTTGTCCTTGGTATTTATACTAATAAAATAGTCATAAGTACTTAAATGCAACGTTGTGTGAGTATTGCAACTCTTCCTCACTTAAATACAAGTCCTTTAGCAAGTCACTTTCATCCAGCTATCATTATCAACTGCGTTGGGCTGGTCACCTAACCCGCATGCCAGGCTATCGCCTCCC
The DNA here is from genome assembly GCA_905116865.2 of Candidula unifasciata. Taxonomy (NCBI): domain Eukaryota; kingdom Metazoa; phylum Mollusca; class Gastropoda; order Stylommatophora; family Geomitridae; genus Candidula; species Candidula unifasciata. The sequence goes on along the minus strand of CAJHNH020002669.1, from coordinate 1,766,762 downwards.
AAAGAGAGTATTTTGTGGCGAGCTCTAGCCAGGGAAGAGGTCACAGGAAGGACAGAAAAAACCCATAAGGACACTCTGGAAAGTGTTCTTAATTATTTTCGCATCAACACAGCGACGTGGGAGGCTATTGCACAAGACCGTTTTGGATGGCGTACATCCCTCAGGCATGGTGCATCGGCCTGCCAGGCAGCAGAGGTTGCACAGGTAGAGAAACGGAGGCAGACTAGAAATAATCGTATTGCTAATCCCACACTTACTGCGGCTTCCATCTGTTGTCCGCACTGCTCAAGAACTTTCCTGGCTCATATTGGACTAATCAGCCACCGTTGAACTCACAATCATTGATCATTGCTACTTTGGATGAAAGTGGTCTTCATTAACTCTCGTCATGGACGAACAACACGTGTGTGTATAACATACATTTAAAATATAATATATTAACAAATATATCACACGTTATGCATGTATATGCTATAGAACTCATGCTTTCCATCTATTATATGAAAACGGGCGTCTTTTTTTCGTTGTAAATTCGCGCAAAGAAGACACCTTCAATAGGTGGCACAATTTACTGAATGGTATATTCAGATAAGTCGGCTCTGTGGCTAAGTCGATGCGAACGCTTCGTAATGCCGGGGTACTGGGTTCGACCCCAGCTGCGGGCCATACGCCTCGCGTTGGTTTCGACAGTGGTATCAGGGAGCTGACCGTCCAGACCAATGGCAATCTACTGGACGTAAGTTTGCCTAGTAAAACCACACAACAGCCAGGGGCTGATAGGGTAGGTTCTGCAACGTCCTGTAAAGGATACGCAACTAACCTATATTCAGATAAAGCGAAATTTGCCCCGATAAATTGTCCAATCTAATCATTCTGCCTTAGAATTTTTTTTTTTTTTTTTTTTTTTTTTTTTTTTTTTTAGATTTTAGATTTGTAAACATGGAATTCAAACAATTCATGTAATTAACATAAACGCCTAAATAACAACATTTCGTCCTTATGTAACACACAAAAGTGATACTCACAAGAACACTCATAATGGACAGAGGAAACATTATGAAGACCAGTTATGAACAAATGATGACAGAAAACACGAGGCTGCTTGAAATAACACATGGGAGTGTGTGAACGAAGAATTAGGAGTAGATCCGGCAGGGAGGGACTCATAGAGGAAGAGACTGTGTTTAAAATCAGTATTGTCGAAAGAGAATCTACACGGTAAGACGTTTGCTGCGGGAGACAGAGCACCTATGGGTATGCCCGGTGTGCTATGATGTCAATTTTCAAGTCAGTTAATAACCTAAAACTCACGCTTATGTAATATACGCATCAAATGTCTATAACAAATAACATACATTTCCGGCCTAATAAACGTATGAGCACATATTTTACACTCGCGACATACATTTCACACTTTCAGCATGCACATTTCACACTGACATCATGCACATTTCACACTGACATCATGCACTTTTCACACTTACATCATGCACACTTCACACTTACATCATGCACATTTCACACTTACATCATGCACATTTCACACTTATAGCATGCACATTTCACACTTACAGCATGCACATTTCATACTTTCTGCATGCACATTTCACACTTTTAGTATGCACATTTCACACTTAAAGCATGCACATTTCACACTTACATTATGCACATTCCATTCTCACATCATAAACATTTCACACTTACATCATGCACATTTCACACTTACATCATGCACATTTCACAATTTCTGCATGCACATTTCACACTTTTAGTATGCACATTTCACACTTAAAGCATGCACATTTCACACTTACAACATGCACATTTCACACTTACATTATGCACATTTCACACTTACATCATAAACATTTCACACTTACACCATGCACATTTCACACTTACACCAAAATTATTTCACACTTACATTACGCACATTTCACTCTTACATCATAAATATTTGACACTTTCATCATAAACATCTCACACTTACATCATAAACATTTCACACTTACATCACGGATGTTTCACAGTTATGTCAGGCACGTTAAACTCTTATATATCGCACATTTCACTCTTATCTCACACTCATTTCACAGTCATATCACGCACGTTAAACTCTTATGTATCGCACATTTCACACTTTTATCATGCATATTTTACTCTTTTATCAAGCACGTTAAACTCTTAAATCATGCACATTTCACGCCTATACCAGGCGCATTATACACTTATATCACCCACATTTCGCTCTTATGTCAGGCACGTTAAACTCTTATAACACACACAAATTTCACTCTTTTATCACTCACATTTATCACTTATATAACACATGATACTCTGCAGTTTGTGGCTGTTTATTGTCGTCGAACAGCGATAACCCGACAAAAAGATCAAGTTTCAGTCTACCTAAGCGGTTCTATACTTGATTGCCTGTTTACCCAAGCTTGAGATCAATAGAGATAACTTTGTAACGGAGCCACACAATCGGAAACTATCCGAGGCCCGGTGGAGGCTCATTGAGTGGAAAATGCAACAACATCAGCGATGGTGCCTTCACTGCATCGACGCTCAGACTTAATTCATTTGTGTTATCTAAGCTAGGAATCGTTTCTTGTTTGGTGGTGTCCTAAAATCGATTATGTGACCGCTCATCCTGGCGCTCCTCTCTTTACTGAGCAGCTGTGGCTCATGAAGCTGCTGGAACTGCAGCAGCAATTTAGAAAGGACAAGACAGGAAAGACATTGAAGCAGATCGCCAGACAGATGCAGCTTCTATTCCCTGTCGACACTGCTCAAGAACTTTCAGTGCTAGAAGTGGCTTTATCAGCCATCTGCGCACTCAAAAACGGAATCCAGTTACTATTGGACGATATGACTCGTCATCTTCTGGTGATGAATGAACAACAACAAAATCGATTGCACTCACAAGTGAAAGTTCTAAACTCTGCATGTATATGTATATTCGTTTCTGCTTGGCATGTTAATCCTAGGGATGCCGTGAGCGAAGGAATACTGTTACAATGCACAACTGATAAGAAGAACTCATCAGGAACCCAAGAAATAGTTCTTCTTATCAGAAATTCCTCTTATCCAGATAACAGTTTAAGCATGTGGTAATACATTTACAAGTTAAAAAAGGGCCCTTTTCCAGGCCTTTATGCGTATTGGGCATATAGGGCCAGACATACATTTTATAGACCTATCGGTACTCGGTGGGTTATGTAGTCAACATCAGGCCGAACGCCTTTACTTCCTAGGACTTTACCTGCTACCCATTTAAGGTGTTGTCGACGTGAGAGCTGAAATCACAATTTGAAGAAAAGAAAAGTCCGGCTTCGTGAGAACCAGAACCCACCAACATCCGATCCGCAGTCGAGTATCTAGCCACTACGCCACAGCGGCTCGCTAGCTACAACGTACAAGACAATAATGGATTATCGTTGAATGCGATAGATGTATGACACATACAATATGTTAATCCCCAAACTGTTAGATGTACGAAGTCGGCACGAAAAATCTAGAGAATAAGAACACCGTTTACATTTGGAAATAAAAAGCTGGAATTGTTTTCTCAACATTGATCCTGTCAATGGTATTCGCAGCATTTTCTTCTGTCAATGTCAGTCTCGGTATTCTTCTCTGTCCATGCTTTTCTCAACATTCTTATCTGTCCATGATATTCTCAACTTTTTCTCTGTCCATGACATTCTCAACATCCTTCTCTATCCACGATATTCTCAGACACACTTCTCCGCCCATGACATTCTAAAGATCCTTCTCTATCCATGATATTCTCAGACACACTTCTCCGCCCATGACATTCTAAACATCCTTCTCTATCCATGATATTCTCAGACACACTTCTCCGCCCATGACATTCTAAACATCCTTCTCTATCCACGATATTCTCAGACACACTTCTCCGCCCATGACATTCTAAAGATCCTTCTCTATCTATGATATTCTCAGACACACTTCTCCGCCCATGACATTCTAAACATCCTTCTCTATCCATGATATTCTCAGACACACTTCTCCGCCCATGACATTCTAAACATTCTTCTCTATCCACGATTTTCTCAGGCTCACTTCCCCGTCCATGACATTCTAAATATCCTTCTCTTTTCCCGATATTCCCAGACACACTTCTCCGCCCATGACATTCTAAAGATCCTTCTCTATCCACGATATTCTCAGACACACTTCTCCGCCCTTGATGCTCTTAATATTTTCAACAACAGTAAACTAAAAACAACAAGACCTGTTCCCCCTTTATCTCTTTAAACTTGATTTTTCTGTACTCCTTTTTCTTCTTCTGCCTTTCCATCTCCCAATAGAGCATGAGCCCTCAACCAACTCACCCCAAGTCGTTGTACCCTTCGCCTTTGCATGGAGCTCTCCCCATGTCCTCCCCATCTTTCTAACTTTATTCTCCAGCTCTCTTCTCCATGGTTTTTTTTTAATGGCCTTTCTTTATTTCTATGCCCCTATGGGTTCCAATGCAAAGAAATTCTAGTTATGCTGTTCTCCTGTTTTCTCAGTGTGTGTCCTATCGAGCGCCAGCGTCTTTTCCTCACCTCTTGGTCCACTGAAGCCTGTTTAGTTCTCTCCCAAAGCTCTACATTAGTTATTCTATCATACCTTTTAATTCCCTCTATTCTGCGCAGGCACCAGTTAATGAATGTCTGTAATTTATTAGTAATTGCCTTTGTTGCCTGTATACCTATTTCCGCATTTTTCATTGCTTTTTTTTTCTTATGTTTTTATTTGATACTTTATTTAACTGACAAGATGGTGCGTGCCATTAACATTTATTTTTACCACACGCAGCACGCCGGGCTATAAAACTTTTTTCTTAATATTTGTTCTTGTTCGACATCATTTTACGTCCACTGAGAATCGACTCCTGCTGTTCACCTACTGCTCTGTATTTTAGTACTCCTTTTTGAATTCATTAAAATGAAGAAAAGATAATATAAAGCGTCTTGGTACCATTGACTTGATATACAACTCGATTGATCGATCAGTTAAGTCACTCTTGGTTGCTAAATAAATATTTACCACACCATTCTTGAGTTAAAAAAAAAATAAATTACAATTTGGTATTATCAAATCTGCATAATTTTATATTTCCCAGGAAGAGATTATTAATCCTAAGGTTGCCTTCTGAAGATCCTCACTGTCTCTGTCAGTGCTGACAGAAGATACGAGATTAGATGAAAAAACATGTACAAGAATGTGTGAACGAGTAATTAAGCGTGGACTCGGCAAGGAGGGACGGGTGAGAGAAAGAGAACGAAGTGTATTTAATCATGTGCTACGGAAAGAGTTAGCATCTACAACTTACGACACTTACTGCACGAGACAGAACATCTATGGGTGATGTCCGGTGTTCTACAATGTCAACTCTTGAATCAGTAATCAGCAATTAATCAGTAATCAATCAGTAATAAAAAATTGTCAAGTAAATTATGGAGAATAATGCAACGGATAGCTATTGCCAGAAAAAAAACAAAAAAACTAGCTACGACTGCAAACAGTAAACAAACCCGCCTATCCACCATACTGACCGTCGTAAAGTCCGCAAATCAAACGGATCTAGCTCACATCTCGCTAGTTTGTTGTTCGCCTCCTTGTGACTGATGGCAGCTCAGCTGCAGTGGTGTCTACATCAAACCGAACATTCCTTGCACAGACATCACTCAAACCAAATGAATCAATCTTTGTTTCGTGTCAAAATGTTCTATTTTATGCGGTAGAACGGTATTTACGTGATTTTTTTCACGTGTATTTTCATTAAAAAAGTTGGTTCGACAAACCTACCCAAGTCTATTACATGATTAAGCAAAAATATTTGTCGACCCACCTGGACATTTTTGGAACCCACCAGTGGGTCGCGACCCACGGATTAAAGAACACTGATGGGGACGTAGTTGGAACCATAGTGGGGGAAACAAGGCAGGCCGAGACAAGACGAGACAAGACGAGACAAGACGTGACAAGACGAGACTACTATATAAATTATGTCCCGGTTTTTTTTCAACGAGGTCCGGTCCAACTACACACTGATTGACCTTTCATTCATGCTTGTTCAGGCTTGTCAACCTTACAGGGGTGTCACGTATGAACTCCCAATCACGCTCTAATTCGGCCGGACTGCGTAAAACGTCCTGTGTCTAGAAATGTCACATTGTAGTTACCTGCAGAAACTGCATACTTACAAAACAGACATCGAACTTAGCACTCACGGACATATGGCAGAGTGTGATGAACCAGCTTTGGCAAAGCCCGCCAATTGATGTAAGCGCTTGTGACTTCATTCCCCATAACAGAGAGCAATACTGTATTCTCTACAAACTTTCACTTACATTTATTGTTACATCGCTTTACCCCTACTGCTCCATCGTTTCCCGGCTAATTTCTTTTCTGGTCTTATCGGTAAATCCAATATTCACGGGTCTTCTCAGGAGATCTGAAATTCGCGATGCCCGTGTCACAACGGCAGGAGACGATTCTAAGTGGTCGCGGAATTAAGTCAAACAAGAATTAATGATAAGAACAATAAGAATGTGGTCCGACTTGCTGGTCTGGTGAAAATAAATGTAAATAACACTGACCACAGTTGACAAGTAGACATTGTACAAAATAAAAGCCGAATGAAAGCAATCAATAATGTGGAGCTAGGAGTAGTACAAATCATAAGTACCGGGATATAGGGAGGGTAGATCAAGTTGGTTTTAATTTACTGTTGTTGAGAATGTGGTTGACAGATAAGAATTCGTGAGAATATAATAGACAGATAAGAATTCTTGAGAATATCATGGACAGATAAGAATTCTTGAGAATATCATGGGCGAAAAAGAATTCTTGAGAATATCATGGGCAGATAAGAATTCTTGAGAGTATCATGCACAGATAAGAATTCTTTAAAATATCATGGACATATAAGAATTCTTGAGAATATCATGGACAGATAAGAATGCTTGAGAATATCATGGACAGATAAGAATTCTTTAAAATATCATGGACATATAAGAATTCTTGAGAATATCATGGACAGATAAGAATTCTTGAGAATATCATGGACAGATTAGAATTCTTGAGAATATCATTGACAGATAAGAATTCTTGAGAATATCATGGACGAAAAAGAATTCTTCAGAATATCATGGGCAGATAGGAATTACTTGAGAGTATCATGGACAGTTAAGAATTCTTGAGAATATCATGGACGAAAAAGAATTCTTCAGAATATCATGGGCAGATAAGAATTTCTTGAGAGTATCATGGACAGTTAAGAATTCTTGAGAATATCATGGACAGATAAGAATTCATGAGAATATCATGGACAGATAAGAATTCTTGAGAATATCATGGACAGATAAGAATTCTTGAGACGCAATCGTTTGGATTTACAAAATGTCTTCACAACGCTTAAAAACAGCGACTACCACACAATAGTTCACACAGTGGTTACGGAATAAAGTCAGACATGAATAAATAATAACAAATATAAATAATGCGGATACAAACAATACATAATCACGGAAAAGAAATATAATTTGTGGACGACTTGCTGCGTATGCAGAAATTTAATGTAAACAACACTGGCCAATGATGTGGGAAAGACATTGTCGAGCATAAAAGTCAAATAAAAGAAATAATTTAAAAAAAAAAATCTATTGTTAGAAAATAAGTAAGAAAGTATGGGTGCTGGTAACGGCAGAGGTAGAGGAGAAAGGAGATCTGCGGTTTGTTTTTTCTTTCTAATATCTTTTTTTTTTTTTTTTAAATACAAGAATGTTGAAAATACAATGAACATATTGCTGTGACAGTTTGACACACGCAAAAGTGTTAAAAATATTATAGAAAGAGCAGAAAATTGAGAGTGTCGTTGACAGAGGAGCCTGTTTAGAAAATCGTGGACAAGGAAGAATGTTGAGAATAATCTTGGACAGACAAGAATGTTTAAAATATCGTTGGCTGAGAGCAATGTTGAGAATCTCCTTGACAAAGACAAATGTTGAGAATATCGTTGACAGAGAGCAGCAATGTTGAGAATGTAATTGACAAAGAAGAATGTAGAGAATATGGTTTATATCTGTCCACAACACTTAGAAACAGCGACTACCACACAGCAGGCTGCGTTGACGCCATTGGAACCTTCGTGGGCAAACAAGACAAACAAGACAAACAAAACCACTAACTGAACTGGTACTACAAATATCTCATCGTAGTTACGAGCAGAAACTGTATATACCCAATAAACAGACATTAAGGCAGACACTCACTGACAGATGAAACATTAGGATGAACCAGTTTTTGGCAATGCCCGCCGTTTGGTGTAAGCGTTTGTGGCTTCATCCCCCTATCCTGGGGAAAAATACAATATTCCCTACAAATCTTCACTTACATTTACTTTTATTTCGCTTTACCCCGATTGCTTCATCATTTCCCAGCTCTTACCGGTAAATCCAATATTTACGGGTCCACTCAGGGGATCTGACATTGGTGATGCCTGTGTCACAACGGCAGGAGTCGACTTTCTTTGGCCGTGAAATAAAGTCGAACAAGAATAAATAATAAGAAATATGTTTTGTGGCCCAGTTTGCGGCGTTTGTTAAAAATAAAGTCAACAGTACGCACCACCCTTGACAAGTAGACAATGTTTCAAATTAAAACATAATGAAAGGAATAAGCAGTAAATAATGCGGAATTATGAGTAATGAAAATCAAGTGTACTGAGAGTAAGGGAAAACAGATCTGGTTGTTTCTAATTTACTTTTGTTGAGAATATTATGGGCATCATGGATGTAGACGTGTGTCTGAGAATATCGTAGATAGAGAAGGATGTTTAGAATGTCATGGACGGGGAAAAGGGTAGAGAATATCATGGACAGAAAAAAATATGTTGAGAATATCATGGGCAGAAATGAATATGAGACTATCGTTAACAAAGAAAAATGCTGCGGGTTGCAAAGACAGAATACGTGTTGAAAAAAAAAATGAAAGCGTAGGGAATAATATTGTGAAAATCACAGTCATGAAAGAAGGCTTCGAAGTTTCCAGTGCACACATCTGTCGCAATCAACTGGATATACAAAATCTCGCCACAATGCTTAAAAACAGAGACAACTATACACAAGGTAACGTGCGTAGACGCCATTGGAAACCATAGCTGGCAAACAAGACAGGCTGAGACAAGACAAAACAAGACAAGTAAGACAACTGTCTGTTCTGTAACCACAAATATCTCATCGTAATCACGGACAAAAACTGAATATGCACAGTAAACATACATCCGAGCTGGCACTCACTGATAGATGATACATCATGATGAAATTTGGCAATGCCCGCCGTTTGTTGTAAGCGTTTGTGACTTCATCACCCAATACTGGGGATAAATACCGTATTCTCTACCAAATTTTACTTAGGTAAATTTTTATGTCATTTTACCCCGATTACTATATCGTTTCTGGACTCATTTTTCGGTAATTTTCAGTAAATCCAGTATTCACTGGCATAGACGGGTCTCCTCAGGGGATCAGAAACTCACGATACCCATGACAAAAAGGCAAAGTCGATTCTCAGTGGTCGCCGAATGAAGTCAGACAAGAATAAATTATAAGAAATAAGAATTTGTGGCCCGAATAGTTGGCTTAATAAAAATAAATGTTAACAACACTGATCATTGTTGTCGGAAAGACATTGTCGAGCATAAAAGTAAAATAAAAGAAATAATCAGAGAACAATTTTGGAAAATGAGTAATGAAAGAACCAGTACCGGTCGAGGTAGAGGAGAAAAGAGCTCTGCGCCTTGTTGTCTCTTTTCTTTTCTTTCCTTTAAAAAAAAAAAAATTATGTACAAGAATATTGACAATATTTAGAACATAAAATTTGTGTAAATGTTTTTACACACACAGTCGTGTCAGAAGTATTAAATACAAAGCAGGATATTGAGACTGTCATTGACAAAAAAATGTTCAGAAAATCTTTGTTGGTAGAGATTGTTGTGAATAGCAGGGACAGGCAATAATGTTTACAATATCGTTGGCTGAAAAGAATGTTAAGAATATCATTGAAAAAGAAGAATGTTGAGAATATCATTGAAAAAAGAAGCATGTTGAGAATATCATTGAAAAAGAAAAATGTTGAGAATATCATTGAAAAAAGAAGAATGTTAAGAATATCATTGAAAAAAGAAGAATGTTAAGAATATCATTGAAAAAAGAAGAATGTTAAGAATATCATTGAAAAAAGAAGAATGTTAAGAATATCAATGAAAAAAGAAGAATGTTAAGAATATCATTGAAAAAAGAAGAATGTTAAGAATATCATTGAAAAAAGAAGTATGTTGAGAATATCATTGAAAAAAAAAGAATGTTGAGAATATCATTGAAAAAAGAAGTATGTTGAAAATATCATTGAAAAAAGAAGAATGTTAAGAATATCATTGAAAAAAGAAGAATGTTAAGAATATCATTGAAAAAAGAAGAATGTTAAGAATATCATTGAAAAAAGAAGAATGTTAAGAATATCAATGAAAAAAGAAGAATGTTAAGAATATCATTGAAAAAAGAAGAATGTTAAGAATATCATTGAAAAAAGAAGTATGTTGAGAATATCATTGAAAAAAAAAAGAATGTTGAGAATATCATTGAAAAAAGAAGTATGTTGAGAATATCATTGAAAAAAGAAGTATGTTGAGAATATCATTGAAAAAAGAAGTATGTTGAGAATATCATTGAAAAAAGAAGTATGTTGAGAATATCATTGAAAAAAGAAGTATGTTGAGAATATCATTGAAAAAAGAAGTATGTTGAGAATATCATTAAAAAAAGAAGTATGTTGAGAATATCATTGAAAAAAAGAAGAATGTTGAGAATATCAATGAAAAAAGAAGAATGTTGAGAATATCATTGAAAAAAGAAGTATGTTGAGAATATCAATGAAAAAAGAAGAATGTTGAGAATATATTTGAAAAAGAAGAATGTTGAGAATATCATTGAAAAAGAAGAATATTACCAATAAAGTTGACAGAGAACAATGTATAGAAAATCGTGGACATAGATACATCGCGAAATAACCCTTTAGCAATGCAGAAAGTGTGATAAACAAATTGAACTGAATATTTGAAATAACAATAGCAGGGCTAAGAAGGCTAAGATTATCAGTGACAGCAAAAATGTTGAGACAACCAAGGTTATGTCATAATATTGTGAAAATCACAGTCATAAAAGAATGCTTGAAGTTCTCAATGCACCAACTGAAGCTGTCGACTAGATATACACATCTCGCTACAACTCCTTAAAACAGCGACTAACACACAATAAGCTGCATTGACGCCACTGGAACCATAGTTGCCAAACAAGACGCGACAAGGGCAAGAAGGGAGCTAGAGCAAGACTGAGCTATCTGAACTGTTTTTGACAATATATCATCGTGTATCATCGCAGAAATTGTAAATAAAATAAAGTTAAGTAAAGTGAAGGACCCTTTTCCACGCCTTTAGGCATATAGGTAAAAAAGTAAAGTTCCCTTTTCACGCCTTTCGGTGCATCGGGCATATGGGCAGAGCGTCCCATATTTTTACAGACCATCAGCACTCTGTGGGTAATGTGGTCAGCATTACGCCGGCTGTCTTTACTTTCCCAGGACAGCCCATCCTGGTACCCATTTTAGGTTAGGCATATAGGGCTAGACCTATATTTTTAAAGACTAATCGGCACAAGATTGGTGATTTGGTCAGCATCACGCCGGCCGCCTTTACCTTCTGGGACTGCACCCGGTACCCACTCAAAGCTGGGTCGACCTGGGAGCCAAGGTCATGTTTGAAAAAAAGTCCAACTCCGCAAGGAAGCGAACCCACGACCTTCTGATCCGCGGCGAGCGTCTAGCCACTCGGCCACGGCGACTCCCAGAAATTGTACATACTCAGTGGTTAAACAAACGTTAGTTAACCAACAGAAAGTAGGTC
>CAJHNH020002669.1:1734785-1739785 GCA_905116865.2 Candidula unifasciata | reverse complement strand
GACTGAAATGCTTAGAAATAAGTTAAAATTATATAATTGAGATAATGACATTTTACCCCTATGAAATCCACTTAACTATTCAAAATAAATGTGCCGGATGATTTATCGCACGGATGATATCTAAAACATGTGCAATGTGATTTTGAAAATTCAGCGTCACTCTATTACTGCAAACATCCTAATTTCTTCTTCTTCGCGTTCACCAACTTTACGCTCTAGCGGAAAGTTCTGGTTGTTCGTCCACTTCTGAACTGCAATCCTGCTCCGGAACCTTAGTGTTGCAAACATCCTAACTGTCTGGTATGAATCGGTGTTTGTTTTTTCACATACCGAAAATAGACAAAATTAAACCTAGTTGTTCGTCTACAATATAAATATTTTCTTTTAAGGACATGATTGTTAACAGGTTGCATGCTAGATTGCAACAGCTGACATCGAAAGGTTACCGAGTCACATAATTTTTTATTCGGGCACAATTTCTGGAACGTACTATGGGGATTGAACACAGCACATCAGGTCTACACTTGTGGCTTCTAATCTGCTAACACCCTTGTCTTTTCAAATATCTGACAAGGAAACCATAATTTGTAATTGTTGTAGTCGAAAAAAAAAAGTTTAGAATCGCAAAAAGACTGACATTCTAATGCTGAGAGTTTAAAATAGTCTCATCATTATTATCATCGTCGTCATCATCAACGTCGTCCTTGTCATTATGATCATTATCATCACCATCGTCGTCATCGTCGTCATCACCATCATCATTATTGTGATCATCATTGTCATCATCATCGCCATCATCACCATTGTCAAATTCATTGTCATCATCATTATTATCATCATTGTCAACATCATTGTCATCATCATCATTTGGATCATCATTGTCAACATAATTGTCATCATCATCATTATTATCATGATTGTCAACATCATTGTCAACATCATTGTCATCATCAGTGTCAACATCATCATCATTGTCATCATCATTGTCATTATTGTCATCATCATCATCATTAGGATCATCATCATTGTCATCATCATCATCTATATCAACATTATCATCGTCATTGTCATCATCATAATCTATATCATCATCATCATCATTTTCAACATCATTATCATCATTGCCAACATCATCATCATCATTGTCATTATCGTCATCATTGTCATTTTCGTCATCAACAATAAAATTCATCATCATCAATGTCATCATTAACATCATCGTCATCCTCATCATCATCTTCGTTGTCATCATCATCATAATCATCATCATCATCTCTTCGTCATCATCATCATCTTCAACATTATCATAATTCTCCTGTTTCTCTATTCTGTTCTACCCTGTGCAATAACTTTGACTTCAAGTATGGAATCAGCACCTACACCTTTTGCTTGACTTATTACCCTTTCGATTTAGGGTTTCCTGTAGACGTAATAGTTTCCCTATCCATCAGTTTCCTATTGCAGTGCCTGTCGGGCAATTCTCTGTTCTTTTCTTCTGATGGTATGTTCAATACATTCACATCTTCTCTGTCTTATAACTGTTGATCTCAGTGCTTACATGATGGTCTGTCTAATATATTCAGATCTTCTCTGTCTTATAAATGTTGATCTCAGTGCTTACATGATGGTCTGTCTAATATATTCACATCTTCTCTGTCTTATAAATGTTGATCTCAGTGCTTACATGATGGTCTGTCCAATATATTCACATCTTCTCTGTCCTATAACTGTTGATCTCAATGCTTACATGATGGTATGTTCAATACATTCACATCTTCTCTGTCTTATAACTGTTGATCTCAGTGCTTACATGATGGTCTGTCTAATATATTCAGATCTTCTCTGTCTTATAAATGTTGATCTCAGTGCTTACATGATGGTCTGTCTAATATATTCACATCTTCTCTGTCTTATAACTGTTGATCTCAGTGCTTACATGTTGGTCTGTCCAATATATTCACAGCTTCTCTGTCTTATAAATGTTGATCTCAATGCTTACATGATGGTCTGTCCAATATATTCACAGCTTCTCTGTCTTATAACTGTTGATCTCAGTGCTTACATGATAGTCTGTCCAATATATTCACATCTTCTCTGTGTTATAAATGTTGATCTCAGTGCTTACATGATGGTCTGTCCAATACATTCACATCTTCTCTGTCTTATAAATGTTGATCTCAATGCTTACGTGATGGTCTGTCCAATATATTCACATCTTCTCTGTCTTTTAACTGTTGATCTCAGTGCTTACGTGATGGTCTGTCCAATATATTCACATCTTCTCTGTCTTATAACTGTTGATCTCAATGCTTACGTGATGGTCTGTCTAATATATTCACATCTTCTCTGTCTTTTAACTGTTGATCTCAGTGCTTACGTGATGGTCTGTCCAATATATTCACATCTTCTCTGTCTTATCAAACTGGTTGATCTCAATGCTTACGTGTTGATCTCAGTGCTTACGTGATGGTCTGTCCAATATATTCACATCTTCTCTGTCTTATAACTGTTGATCTCAATGCTTACGTGATGGTATGTCCAATATATTCACGTCTTCTCTGTCTTATAACTGTTGATCTCAATGCTTACGTGATGGTATGTCCAATATATTCACATCTTCTCTGTCTTATAACTGTTGATCTCAATGCTTACGTGATGGTATGTCCAATATATTCACATCTTCTCTGTCTTATAACTGTTGATCTCAATGCTTACGTGATGGGATGTCCAATATATTCACATCTTCTCTGTCTTATAACTGTTGATCTCAATGCTTACGTGATGGGATGTCCAATATATTCACATCTTCTCTGTCTTATAACTGTAGATCTCAATGCTTACATGATGGTCCGTCCAATATATTCACATCTTTTCTGTCTTATAAATGTTGATCTCAGTGCTTACATGTTGGTCTGTCCAGTATATTCACAGCTTCTCTGTCTTATAACTGTTGATCTCAATGCTTACATGATGGTCTGTCCAATATGTTCACATCTTCTCTGTCTTTTAACTGTTGATCTCAATGCTTACGTTATGGTATGTCCAATATATTTACATCTTCTCTGTCTTATAACTGTTGATCTCAGTGCTTACATGTTGGTCTGTCCAAAATATTCACAGCTTTTCTGTCTTTTAACTGTTGATCAAAGTGGCTGCATAGACATAAAAACTGAGTGAGCAGATCTAAACCCGAGGAGAAGTCAGGGACCAATAGTCCGCATACAAATAATCCAATTTGTAAAACGGATATACACGGAAAACGTAAGTGTTAGAACAAGACCAGACATGAAAGAACAACCATAATTTTACAGCTGCTGATGACTAAGAGGAGGAGGAGGAGGAAGAAGAAGAATAGATTACAAGTGAAGTCAATAAGTCACACATGGTTATGGGATGGCAGGAAAATGTAGTTGGTGGTTTCTAAAGATCTCATTAGGTAACAGCAACATCGAACGTTATGTCTCCGTTCGTTTGGTGGCGCTAGGTGCTGCATGCGCATTCAAAACACAGAAACAAAATGGTGACTCTAATTACGAAGTGTACCCTTAAAGAACAACAAGTTGTTGCGCGTTTTTATTTTTGTTGTGGGTTGGGGGGGGGGGGGGAGGCTGCCTGCAAAGCCAACTCATAAGTAAATGCTTTCTGTTTATGCTGTCAAATGTTTATCCCGTAAAGCTGTGCAAAGATGGGTAAAAAGAGGAGAATATTAACCATCCAGGATTGGAACTTTTGGAACATCCACCTTACAACCCCTGACAGCCCTTAGCGATTTCAACCTTTTTGGTCCACTGAAAACCTACCTTGGCGGGAGACATTTCGCGAATGACGCAGAAGAATGTGAAGTGAAAATGTGGTTTAGAAAACAGAGGACGCAGTTCTATGCAGCAGGTTGGGGAGGACTGATAGAACGGCTTGACAATTGCGTCAATTTTAGTGAAAAATGTGTTGAAAAAAAAAAGTGGACAGAGTATGTGTAAAAGTAGGGTTTTTAAGTTGTTATCGTCTTTAGATTTTTTTTTATCATTTGTGACTTACTTATTGACTTCCCCTCATATTCCATTATTAACAGAGCCCAACTCCAATCCCGGAAGTAAACATCTTTTACATAAGGAATTTATCTAAACATGTCTGCCATGGTGGCCTCGTAGTCTAGCGCGTGACGGACCAGTTTAACTATGATTTAGTTCCGTCGTCTGACCTTTGCCCTCCAGACAACCAAGGTTTGTCATTGGTTGATTGATTTTGGCAGTCAGTGGACCTGTGACGTCACTCTGGTGGTCACCTACCCCTGAAGGAATTAATACATCATCAACTCTGGATTATGCTTTGATCAGAAGCCATCGATCGGTCCACTCCCTGATTGAACGGGACACCTTTTGTCGTGCAGTTTAATAGCCCTGTCTGCCGATGAGCTTCTTTAGCTCCCTTAGGATTTGGCGTGGTCATGGCGTGGTCAAATGAAGGTATATTTTAGTTAATGGAGTGGAGTCAAAAAAAGAAGCCTTTGCGACCATCGCAGTAACAAGGTAAAAATATTATGAAATATTTATATGCACCCAATCGCTATAGAATTTACAACATAAAGATTGACAATGTGTGTGGGGGAAAAAAAAGGACACTTAACGACCAGAGTGTAGACATCATGAAGCCTGATGTTTGTCCACAATCTCTTCAGAAAGTCTAGTATTACATTAGAGCATTGCGCAGAATATGAGCTCCGTAGTCCCAGAGTTCTTCGAAACACCAGCACTAATAAAGGGAAAAGTGGAGTCCCAAAGCAAAACTCACGAGACAAACGCCATCACCTTCTTCTTCTTCGCTGGTCGTGTCCTGTCTTTAAGCGTTAGTTCTTGAAGAGGTTTCGGATGCGAGTTTTGGTGTGTGCTACCTTTACGCTGGTATCTACTGTCTCGGATATTTCCTCTATCTATCTATGGCTTGCGTGGTCGACCTCTGTTTCTGCTTCTGCTGTGTCTAAGTAACAGGGCCCCCCTATGTTG
>CAJHNH020002669.1:1724785-1729785 GCA_905116865.2 Candidula unifasciata | reverse complement strand
GTGGTTCCCCCCCCCCCCCCCCAATTCCCCTTCCCCGGAAACCATGTTTAGCATTTCTCCTGTACCTGATTTGTTTAGACATTTTATAAATTTCAAATATATTTACATATGGGGGAGGGACGCTGAGTGGTCTCGGGGCATAGCCTCCGCCTCAAGGGCTGGTGGTCCCGGGTTCAAGCCCCGGTGAAGACTGGGGTTTCCGTTACGTGGACTATTAATTTCCCCTGATCTTTGGGCAGTAAGATCGGACGCCTGTGTGTATCGTTGCAAGGGTAATATATCCATTGACAGTTGGAAATCGAGAAGAGTAGCACTGCCTGGGCCAAATTCGGAGCTAAAGATATACCCAAAGTATTTCAGGATCCTAGCCAGTGCTACGGAGTTCGTGCACTGCGCTGAGATTCCTAGGACTCAGGCTTCAGTTAGAAGTAGAACGGAACACTTATGGGTTATAACCCTTGTGGAATGATATTTGATCTGTTGTTTAAAACTTAACCCTAACCTATATATTTAAATAAATGCCGTTGAGCACGTAATAGTAAAGTGAGTGGCCGTGGTGGAGCGGATAGAGCTAGCCTGAATATCGGAGGGTCGTAGGTTCGGGTCTTGACGGTACCGATTTTTTTTTCTTTCAAAAATGACTTTGACTCACAGGTCGATTCAATGTTAAATGGGTACACAGTAGAGACATGGGAAGTAAAGGCGGCTGGCGTGATGCTTACAACATCACCAAGTGCCGACTGGTCTATAAAATACAGGCCTGCCCTATATGCCTAGTGAAATAGGGTCCTTTTGTGTAATAGTAAAAATACGGGGGGGGGGGGGAACCGTTAACTCAAGCACAATTTTGGTACTAGCAGGAATGTGTTTCTTTTATTAGTCTCTAGTTAAAGTGCATTTTTTAAACACGAACTCCATTTTCTGTCCCTTTGAATTCGTGATAAAAATGTTCACTGTAATAATTACTAGTTATTTTTATTATTGTGCACTTGAGCTAGGCTTAAGCCCGTTAGCCTTAACATCCCTGCTTCATAGGGAATTATAAAGGGGGTGAGACTGAGTGCGCGTTTGTCCCTTCACAGCTAAGTTATGTTATCACAATCGACGTCACTGCACAATGGGTATTCCCATGCGTGCTCAGTCCTCCGGTGCAGCAGCCACTCCAAAGTACTTCTACTAATTGGTAATTTTACTAAATAACGCGACAGAGCGGGTTAGTTTAACCATACAGCAGAACAGAAAGGGTTAATTTAACCACATCTAGAAAGAAAGAGTTAATTTAGCCTAATAGCGGGACAGAAAGGGTTAATTTAACCCAATAGCTGGACAGAAAGAGTTAATTTAGCCAAATAACGGGACAGAAAGGGCTAATTTAATCACATAACAGGACAAAGCTGGTTAATTTAACCAAATAAATGGAACATAGAGGGTGAATTTAAACAAATAATGGGACGGAAAGGGTTAATTTAGCCAAATAACAGGACAGAGAGAGGTCATTTAACCATATAACAAGACAAAGCGGGTTAATTTAACCACATACTGAGACAGAACGCTCGCAGTCTGGTCGAGAGTTGACCAGATCTGTGTGGGACAGCTACTGAACTGGTCCAAGTTACCCCCCATTGAAACAGCCGCGCTGTTGTCCCTGGTTAGGGAAATAATTATTCCAACGAGGGAAGCGCGCTTTGTAGATTGTCCATCTAACAGCATTGGCTGTCTGTCGCGCGATGCATAAATTATTCCAATAAGTTCCACGTGGGCGACTGTGGTGATATTTCACAGAGGGCGAGACAGTACGAGGGTGAGCGAGAGGCCAAGTAGAAGTTTCCGACTAAGAACTCAAACCGAGGAGGGACCAAGTTTTGTGCCACCGTACTATTTTCCTTGCTGAATAATTTCTTTAAATATTAGAAAACACAAAACTTGAGAAACATTACCTTGTAAGAACCCGCATAGACACAAATTAAGCAAAGTAATTACTTGAAAGTTTAGAAATTATAGATTTTTAAAGGCATTTTCTGAAAACTGGCTCGTAAATAGGGTCGAAGTCAAGATTTAAAAGAACAAGAACAAGATAAGAACAGTTCCGTTTCAAACCTAGAATTTCATATAGCCCGCTTCTCGTTTCAAGTAACCAACAAACAGAAACCGTTAACCTCTCCAAGATATTCCAGAGAAACTCGACAAGTTGAAACATAGAGGACTAACTCATCCAATTGTGATTGTCTAAAGTCAACTTTGTCTCAAGCTCACACCAGAAAACAAAGTAAGTCATAAACTAGTAGTTGTTTCGTTTATTTTTGTACGGGTGTTGACTTTACATGTCCCATTTTTTGTTTCACAGTTTCATTAATGACTCGAAGCCCAGTAAGGGTGTGAGTGTGTGCGTGTGTGTGTGTGTGTGTGTGTGTGTGTGTGTGTGTGTGTGTGTGTGTATGTATGTGTGGAAAAAGAGGGGTGGCCGGGAGGGGGGGGGGGGGACAGTTTTCCATAAGACGTTGGTCGTAAAACTGTATGGTGTTCCTAAAAACTGATGTATTGTGCTGAAACGCGAAGATTACGCAGCCTAGCTGTTAACCCCAACACAGCATGCCAGTTGCTTGAGCAGAAAAAGTTATTCTGGAGGATTTTATTGTGAGATGTTACAAGTCTAAAGTGAATTTTTGTGAGCTGTTACCAGTCTAAAGTGAAATTATGTGAGCTGTTACCAGTCTAAAGTGAAATTTTGTGAGCTGTTACAAGTCGAAAGTATTTGATTGTCAGCTGTTACAAGTCTGAAGTATTTGCTTGTCAGCTGTTACAAGTCTGAAGTATTTGATTGTTAGCTGTTACAAGTCTAAAGTAAAATTGTATGAGCTGTTACAAGTATAAAGTGAAACTGTGTGAGCTGTTAGAAGTCTAAAGTTAAATTTTGTGAGCTGTTACAAGTCTAAATAAAGTATTTGATTGTAAGCTGTTACAAGTCTGAAGTATTTGATTGTAAGCTGTTACAGGTCTATTATTGTGATAGTGAGCTGTTACGAGTCTAATGAATTTATTGTGAGCTGTTAGAAGTCTAAAGTATTTGATTGTAAGCTGTTACAAGTCTATTATTGTGATAGTGAGCTGTTACGAGTCTAAAGTATTTGATTGTGAGCTGTTACAAGTCTGAAGTATTTGATTGTGAGCTGTTACAAGTCTGAAGTATTTGATTGTGAGCTGTTACAAGTCTGAAGTATTTGATTTTGAGCTGTTACAAGTCTAAAGTATTTGATTGTGAGCTGTTACAAGTCGAAAGTATTTGATTGTGAACTGATACAAGTCTAAAGTATTTGATTGTGAGCTGTTACAAGTCTGAAGTATTTGATTGTGAGCTGTTACAAGTCTAAAGTATTTGATTGTGAGCTGTCACAAGTCTGGAGTGAGGGAGATTAGAAGAGCAGAATGTTATATGTGCCTGTGTGCCCAATTCTTGAATTTTTAATAATAAAGTTTGTTTATCCATTCCGCTCTATCCTTACACTTCCTTCCATATCATATATAAATCCAGTTTAGCACCTTTAGTCTCTCTCATCAACGTTCGTGTTAGGGTTTCTCTTTGACGCCCTCTTTTCATCAATCCATTTCTTTCCCATTTCGGGCATATTTGTTGATTCTCTGCTGGTTTCCTCTCATAATGTGCCTGTACAGTACCATCTTCTTTGTGTAGTAACTGTTGATACAATGAATTCTTCTGACATTTCCATTGTTCGTTCATGAATTTATTACACCAAGGTTCATCAATTTCTCCATTTGTTTCACAACAAATTTGTTTGTTGGTCTCTAGTAGTTTTTTCCCCCGTTATTCACCGACATATGTTAAAATTGAAATTACACAAGAATTAAAATACTTAACTTGATTTGAAAACTATATCATTTAGAGTTTTACATTTTGTTCAAGTGTTTAAAAACTGCTGTTGCCTTGCAAATGCGTGTCAAGATTTTTTTTTAAATTTTAAAAACTGAAACTGGGTTATGAATTTCATGTTTCAAGTTTCTCTCCCCCCCCCCCCTCCCTTTTCCGCCCATATGCCGCCTAGGGGTGGTCTTCAGAATGTTCACAGCTTCATGACTGGTGTAAACATATTGTCTCGTCTACAACCTCTCTTGTACTCTCTATCTTTCTTCCTGTTGCTGCGACTCTCCGCAAACAGCTTTCCGGGCCCAAGCCAGTCAGCTTGAAGGTGTAGGGCTCAAATCCTGATGGAATCATCATCATCATCATCCCGTAAAACTACGTGTTGTTGGGTCACCAGTTTATGTTGCCTCTCGTATCAGCTGCCTCCACCTTTGACGGTCAGATGCGGTGGATTTAATGATTGCATTCTTACGGCTTGTCCAATCAGTCGAGTTCTTTATCCATATCTTTCTTGTTGTGCCTCTTCTCTTCTTCCCCTCTATTGAGCCCTATAGTATTGTTTTTGAGAGACCATTAGATTATATTAGATGTCTGTACCGCTGCATTTTCCTAATTTTCACTGTAGTTAAAAAGGATAGAAAAAACTTTAAAAAAAAAATAAAATGATTAACCTTGGCTTTCATGTCGATCCAGCCCAAAGTGAGTACTAGATCATTTCATGAGAAGTAGAGGCGCCTCTCTCGTGATGTTGATCACATTAGCAACCGAGTGCCTGCCGAAAAAATGTGTATACTTTTCTTTTTCTTCTTCTTCTTCTTCTTCTTCTTCTTCTTCTTCTTCTTCTTCTTCTTCTTCTTCTTCTTCTTCTTCTTCTTCTTCTTCTTCTTCTTCTTCTTCTTCTTCTTCTTCTTCTTCTTCTTCTTCTTCTTCTTCTTCTTCTTCTTCTTCTTCTTCTTCTTCTCTTTCTTCTTCTTCTTCTTCTTCTTCTTCTTCTTCTTCTTCTTCTTCTTCTTCTTCTTCTTCTTCTTCTTCTTCTTCTTCTTCTTCTTCTTCTTCTTCTTCTTCTTCTTCTTCTTCTTCTTCTTCTTCTTCTTCTTCTTCTTCTTCTTCTTCTTCTTCTTCT
>CAJHNH020002669.1:1692285-1719785 GCA_905116865.2 Candidula unifasciata | reverse complement strand
CCTCCTCATCCTCAGCATTATCGTGATGATCATCATCATCGCCCTCATCCTCATCATCCCCATTATCATCATCACAATCCCATCATCAAAGTCTAGTAGGTCTCATGTAGAATTCGCTTTTATCTCGGCCTGCCGGAAACCCGTCCTTTCTCTTGCCAACTTCTCCACCTCGTCAACTCTTATGTTCAGGGTATCCTTGATATCCCAAGACCACCGTCGTGCTGATCGATTCCTGCCTCATCTTTCAGGAACAATACCCCTACTGAACTGTTCGACCATTATTGCCCTCAATATGGCCGAAGTATTTCAGTTTGGGGGAAACGATACAGTGCAAGAGCCATCTCTCTCTCTCTCCTTCTCTCTCTGACTCTGTCACTCTCTCTCACTCTCTCTCTGACTCTCTCTCTCTCTCTCTCTCACTCTCACCAACCCTTTTCCCATTCAATATTCAGATTAACTCAAGCCCTACCATATGTCTGTTAAAAAAAAATTTATCCAAGCTGATGGAACTAGTTGAATTCTCAACACAACAATCAAGAACAATAAAATGAACCTTTCGGTTAGAAAAACCTACATCAGGGAATGGCGCAAACAGACAGTAATACAATTACAGACAAGAATACACGGAGAGCTACATAAGTTTGTTGATATCTCCGGTCATGCCGTATCTAATTGTGTCTTATAGAATGATTACTTGAATCTCTTTTATCAGAGATGTTACATAAATTAGTTGTGTTCACTGAAATGATTTTTTAGGGCTCTCCAAAGCTAGGTGGGTGAGCAAGGAAGAGGAAGAAGAAGAAGAAGAAGAAGAAGAAGAAGAAGAAGAAGAAGAAGAAGAAGAAGAAGAAGAAGAAGAAGAAGAAGAAGAAGAAGAAGAAGAAGAAGAAGAAGAAGAAGAAGAAGAAGAAGAAGAAGAAGAAGAACAAGAACAAGAACAAGAAGAAGAAAAAGAAGAAAAAGAAGAAGAAAAAGAAGAAGAAAAAGAAGAAGAAGAAGAAAAAAGAAGAAGAATTAGAAGAAAAAGGAGAAGAAGAAGAAGAAGAAGAAGAAGAAGAAGAAGAAGAAGAAGAAGAAGAAGAAGAAGAAGAAGAAGAAGAAGAAGAAGAAGAAGGAGAAGGAGAAGAAGAAGAAGAAGAAGAAGAAGAAGAAGAAGAAGAATAAGAAGAAGAAGAAGAAGAAGATAATAAGAAGAAGAAGAAGAAGAAGAAGAAGAAGAAGAAGAAGAGGAAGAAGAAGAGAAGAAGAAGAAGAAGAAGAAGGAAAAGAAGAAGTAGAAGAAGAAGAAGAAGAAGAAGAAGAAGAAGAAGAAGAAGAAGAAGAAGAAGAAGAAGAAGAAGAAGAAGAAGAAGAAGAAGAAGAAGAAGAAGAAGAAGAAGAAGAAGAAGAAGAAGAAGAAGAAGAAGAAGAAGAAGTAGTAGTAGTTGTAGTAGAAAAAGAAGAAGAAGAAGAAGAAGAAGAAGATGCTCAAGTGCTGAACGATACGTGGTGGTACCCTAGGACTAGGGCTCCCGCTGGTCAACATCTGCCTCTACATCTACGGTCATCCTGGAAACAGGTTTCCAACCGAGGGCCTGGTCAGTTCAGAAATGATTTACATGTCCTTCTGAGTCGGAGTGCATCTACCCGACAAGCTAGGAACCAACAAGCTGCACACAAGTACTTTGATCTATAAATCGGATGTGCACGCAACACTCAGCAGCCCTCTTGACATAACAACTAGACACTCGGCTGCGAATCCGAAGGTGTTGGGTTTAAATCCGATCTTGTCGAAACATTACCTTGGCTTCAGCAATGACATGTGCAAATGTTATCCTCCTACTGGTCATCTTGGGGGTCATACTTGGGGGGGGGGTATGGGTTAACTGAATATGTACAGTCAGACGTAGACTTTCTCTTTCACACACACACACACACACACATATATATGTACATGTGGGAAAGACTTCCCCATTTACCTACTGACCTATGTGTATATTACCCTTTTGGTGTTTTTATATATACACACACACACACACACACACATACATACATACAGAAACACACTAACACACACGGTATCTGTGCATTTCTCTCTCTACATATCTCTTCTCTCTCTCTCTCTCTCTCTCTCTCTCTCTCTTTCTCTCTCTCTCTCTCTTCCTCCCTTTCTCTCTCCCTTCCTCTGACCTTTGCTCTCACTCACTCCATATTAACTTTTCGTGCATTGCTGATTTAGCATTATCTACTAACAAGACAAACTAATTGAATCCATGCATTATACGTCATCATCAATTGATCGCCATTGTTTACTCAACTTTTTATCCAGATAATAATACGCCAAAGTTCTGTTTTTTTTTCGCGTCTCTTGTACACTCTATAATGGGGAAGTTCTGTTCGTTCCAACAGCCACTTATGTTATGTAGGATCTTTCTCTCTGCCGGTTGGGCTTTCTCATTCTGCTGATATGATTAGCCAGGTAATCAGGGAAAAATTAGGCTAAAAAATATTCGCATCAAACAAAAGCTTTATAACCGTGTAAAAATGTTTAGGTTAACAGAAAAAGAAAATAATTTCAAAATTGTTATTGTCATTGGTTCCTCAGACTGGAAAGAAACAGGTTAAATAAAACACTCTTCTTCTATACTATCAATCTTCATCTTCTTCTTCGCGATTACCGACTGTTAACTCCAAGGAATTTTTTTCTGCCTTCTCCGGAGTTTAGTCGTTTTCCAGAACCTGAGTGCTGCCCGCAAACTCGTTATGCAGATCTAGCTTGATTGTATGCAGACTGTTGGTTTCTTGCCTCTCAGGAAGTCCCCAGATGGTTGACTCATAGACATGCTTGTTGTGAAGTCAGTGGGCTTATGGGTCCCTAATAATTGGTCCCGAAATGCACACGGGAATACTTTAAATAAATTGACTAATGTCACGATGTGCTGCAATTTTCATGTTCTAAAGATGTTGCTAGAAAACGCAGATTACTTCCTGTGAACAGATTGGATATTCCCATAACTTTGCCATTGCGATAACTATGTCAAATTTAGACACTATACACAATAAACATCTGTAAAATGACTACTTGTAAGATGAGATACCTAAGGAAAGCAGCCAACTTAATAACCCGAGATCGAGTGAGGAAAGATAGGGGAAAACAGTGAGAACAACACTTTGTGTCATATACACTGAGTTAGGAAGATCAAATTGTGCGTGCAACTTGTTAGAATGCAGAAATAAGGTTTGGCTCCTCTGGGATTTGAACCTGGGACCTCTCGCACCCAAAGCGAGGATCACACCCCTAGACAAACGAGCCATAGCTTACCAACGAGAGCGATACATCTGAGAAAAGCCAGTGCCATCCAGCAAGATCTGGACCTTCACTATTCCCCACCCCTGACGCTTGACGGCGAAAGTGCAACATGACGGACTCGCCTTTGCCATTTGCCTGATTAATTTTCTTGCCCAAAGCCCTCAAGCAAGAGACCAGCATTTGAACCACTCGGGGTTTTTTTTTCCTAACAAAATAAAACAGCTTAAAACGAAGTGGAGGCGGTCACTGCAGCTTTTAGCTGGCTAGAAAACACGACATACACACACACATCGTGGTTGTAACTGATTCAGAAAGCATTCTGAGGAAGATCAGAACAGGTATGATCCGTGAAGAGTGGCATGTTTCTCTGCGGAGGACACGGGTGAGGAGTATTCCCTGGATTTTTTCACCGGGACACGCCGGTGTGTTGGGAAATGAACAGGCGGACAGACTGGCTGGCTCTGTACAACTTGGTGGAATACTGATGCATGATAAGGCAGACATGGTTAGTGCCTTGTGGGAGAGCTTGTACAGTTCGGAGGAGCAGATGGATCACCAGTCTGGTGAGACTGATGCAGCGGGGAGTGACGAGGGGTTCTGGCAGATGCTCGAGGCTCAGAGGAAAGGCAAGACGGACGTTTAATCAGAATGCTACTGGCACAATTAGTATCGGAACTCTTCGCTGGCTGCTGAAGATGGGGACGGAGCGCTTATGGGAATGCCCCGAGTGCTGTGATGTCGGTACTTGAATCAAATCAAAATGAAAAGAAAATCTTACTTCAGTCATATTTTAACAGAGAGTATAGAGAACTTTAGAGAAATACGACGAGTGAAAGAGTAAAGTAAATCTCATCAACACACCGGCACATCTCAAAGAGAATAACAAATCTTATCAAGCAAATTATGAGCATTTGAACTGGCTAGCAAATCTTTCTTCAGTAAAGCAGAAAAATTCAAATGTGATAGCAAATCTCCTTTCAAATAAATCTAAACACTAACACAGACCTGAAAATTAGGCATCAAATATGAGAAAAATCAATCCGCATGTCCTTCCCAGAACGTCGCTCTCTTCAGGGCACGCCTGAAAGAGCTTCTTGATCTAGCTAATTCTTCAGCCATGTATGCTTCCAAAGCCAATGCGTCTTTAATGTCTTTATCCACCTTTGTGGTGTTCGACCGCTGCCTCGTTTTCCGGAAATTGCCTCTTCTATCACCGTTTACTCCAGACCACCAGGGCGCTTGGCCTGTCTAAAATATCCCAGTTTTCGAGAAAGGATGCTGGGTACGGGCCAGTTCTCCGTTATATTTAGGTCATGCAGGATGTTTACGATTTTCGTCTTCTTGGTCCACTGTATTCTAAGACTTTTTCTTTAGCACTTCAGTTCAAAAGCTCCGATTTACTTTTTTAGAGGCTGAGTGAAAGTCCACGACTCAAATCCATAAGTTACCACAGGAAGGATGTAAGATCTTAAAATTTGTTACTTTAACTTGCTTGCATGTGCTGTGTGTGTGTGTGGGGGGGGGGGGGGGGGGGGATAGACCCCTAAAATTTAAAGGCTTTTGATTTTGTCTAACATGAAAAAAGTGGAGGGCGGGGGAGGAGGGGGGGGGGAGTGGGGTTTAAGGAACCTTTTCACACCAGCAATACTACTCAAATCTATGTTGACCAATCTGCACTCGATGGTTGATGTCATCAACTTCCCACACATGTATCTAAAATAGATGTTACTATCTCTTGTTTCCAGAAAAATCCCTATCTTCGGTTCCGCCAACCAGTCTACTCATAGTATACAATTATGGCGACGCCTTCGAAAAATAAACATTAGAAGACCAGTCTACCCATAGTATCCAATTATGGCGACGCCTTTGAAAAGCAAACAGCCATTTCACATGAGTGACGAGTTGAATTGTTAACATTTCTACCGGCGTGTCAGTAACATTTAATTTGATAACAATTAACGAAATGAATAAGTCAGGGGAACAGCAGGTCGACACTCTACCAGCTGCACCATGTCTAATTCATTATATAGACTTGTCTGTGATTGCCTGTAATTGTCTGTTTGGAAAGTCTGATGACTGGGTAAATACAGAAATTCCCTCAATTTAGGTGTGTTTTCAGAAGCTGGTTGTTCAATACTTAAAGAGGGCGAGAAGTAGTATTGAACTTGTAGTAATTAAGAGCTGTGTTAGGGTCATGTCAATGCAAAAATGCTCAGTTGTAACTTTGCAATTCCAACACCATCATTTTTTTTTTAAATCAGATGAAACAGCTGCAACAACAGTAACCCAGCAGTAATATAAGGTACCAGTTTATTATATACTGAAGTACTGCACTCCAGACATTCCTACAGGTGTCCTGTCTGCTTCGCGTACCACAGAAGGCCTGCCTAATAAAATGTTCACCTTTCTTTTCTCTTTGCGTTGAGTGGCATTGAAAGTCTTGGCTCACACCCCTTCTCCTCCAATGAATCAGCCTAGCTGGGTATAGGGACTATTCTGCAAGGAATATTCACTTGATGCCAGATATAATTCACAAAGTAAGCTTCATAAAATAGCTCGATGCATAGATAAGCAACAGCAACAACAAAAACTACAACAAATTTATCTACCTGTGACTTTCTCGGTGTAGCTGACCACTCTGCTCGAAGCATCCCTTCTTCACCGTTTTCAGCACGCTTTTAGAGTCTGTTACAATTACGACAAGTGTATGCATCTTGTTCTCTAGCCACCGGAGAGCAGCAGTTATCGCCTCCACCTCCATTCTCATGCTAGATGTTGTTGTGTCATATGCTAGGTCGTCTTGCACTAAAGATTTTCCATTGGCTTTCGCTACGAACGCCCAGGCACTTCTCCATACTCTCAACATCGAACCATCTGTATAGATAATCAGATCACTTGGGCGCGAATTGTCGTGAATCAACTGTTTGACTTCCACCTCTGCAGCACCCGCTAGCCACTCTCTGTACTCCCGGTCCAGAGTGATCATAACCCTACACAGGTCAGACTTTTGCTCTGGTACTCTGACCCACTCCTCTCCTCGCCCAATGGTCTCCAACTTGCATCGAGATCTGAGAATACACACACAACCATCTATTTTCTGATTCTTTCTCGCTGGCATTGAAATTCAACAGAAATAGTTCTAATACAAATTCTAGTTAATTTCAAGTTTATGACATTTTGAATATGGCAATTTATCGACAAAAATAATACATTAAATTGCTCGTTTGCTTCAGGGATACAGTGCACGATTTCTTTATCCGGGAAATATTTAATAAGTACAATGTTTATTTCAGGCGGGTAAAAAAACCGCACCTGTCATTCATTAACTATTTTTTTTCCCGAACGAACCTTGGGGGCATTTAGAGGAGGATCAATAGGTCGGTCTAATTCCAGCGTTAAAGAATCTTCTTCATTTGTCTACAGCAGTGATTTTCAAAATGTGCGCCGCGGCGTCCCGGGAAGCCGCGACCTCTTTACAGGTACGCTGCAAAATATTTGAAGATACATGAGCATTATTTGTTTTGATCTCTTACATACAAACAGTCATGCTTTTACTTAGGTTAGGGCGCCGTGGAAAAAATTTGATTGAAAAAAAAAATGAGCCGCGACTAAGAAAAGTTTTTAAAACACTGGTCTATAGATTATACTAGACACGATTTAATTGAAAGAACATTCTAGGCCAGATTTATTGTTTCAGATCATTTTATGCAAGATTTATCGTATGGTACTTTTCAAACAAGAATTATTGTAGAACATTCTAGACAATATTAGTGTAGGCAACTGTAAAGACAATATCAAGTTTTGTGGAACAATTAGGAGAAAAATTAGTGTGTGAAATGTTCTACAAATAGATTTAATTATGGAACATTCTAGACAAGATTTTGTGTGTGAAACATTGTAGCTAGAGTATGATCTACAAATAATTCTAAACTAGGCAGATTGTTGCAGATAATTCTACGCAATGTTTACTTCAAGGATCATTCTATGAAAGATTTTGTATGGCGTTTTTTTTCTAGGAGAGGTTTAATCTACAAATCCTTTTTGGTAAGGCTTAAATCATTCCTTCATTCATTCACTCACTCATTCATTCATTCTTCTGCTTTATCTCAGTCTTCTTCTTCTTCTTCATCATCTTCTTCTTCTTCTTCTTCTTCTTCTTCTTCTTCTTCTTCTTCTTCTTCTTCTTCTTCTTCTTCTTCTTCTTCTTCTTCGTTTTCTTCTACTTTGTCTTCTTTAACCCTTGGCGGTTGCGCGTTGTGTTGAGGTTTACAGCTAGGCTGCGAAAGCTGCCACTTTCTCTCGGTCTTGTGGCTTTCTAATTACTTGCCTTTTACAACATGCTTTTTAGGTGGCAGTGGCTCTGTTCTTTATTTTCCTATTCTTTCAAACATGTGGCTCTTGAGCCCACAAGACTAGACACGGGTAATGTGAACAATGGATCAAAAACTATTCCTCCCCATGTCGCTTTAGTGGATAGAAAACTATTCTTTTCTACGGCGCTTAGCTTACATTCTAAACATTGCTATCCATCGAGCAAAAACGACAGGCGTGGAAACTGGTGATGATGGCCTAAATGTTTTTACTACACAACCTGTTGAGGTTCTCAAAGTGATGTTTTACTACACAACCTGTTGAGGCTCTTATTGGAGAGAGATGTTTTTACTACACATCCCGTTGAGGCTCTCAAAGTGATGTTTTACTACACAATCTGTTGAGGCTCTCAAAGTGATGTTTTACTACACAACCTGTTGAGGCTCTTAGAGGAGAGATATGTTTTTACTACAGAACCTGTTGAGGCTCTCAAAGGGATATTTTAACTACACAACCTGTTGAGGCTCTCAAAGGTATGTTTTTACTACATAACCTGTTGAGGCTCTCAAAGGGATGTTTTTACTACACAAGCAGTTGAGGCTCTCAAAGGGATATTTTTACTACCTAACCTGTTGAGGCTCTCAAAGGGATGTTTCTCCGCAGTGAATTTTTGGGACCCGTATTTGGAAGAGTGCTAACTTTCGTTCATTTAGTGGTTCTCAAACTTTCACTGGCATAAGTTGAAACTGAAAAAACATTAGAATTGAAAATTGATAATTTGCTTTACCTCTTTGAGTACCAGACAGAGCCCTACGAGTGACTGGATATGTGCGCCAGTCAAATTGTTATGTATGCTTTTACATCATACAACTAGTCAGGGTGTACACAAAAACTCCTGCAACTCTTTTGAGGATTGTCTGATTAGGCCCTGTGGGTGTGGTACACCAACCATTTTGCTGCTTTTATTCCAAGAATAAGACAGCCTGTGACATAGGTTTCGTCTCTCTATAAAGGGTTTGCCGATGTTTTTGGAGTGTTAAAAGCGCTGGCGTGGTGAAATATACACCACGCAATATCAATGGCATTGCGAAACACCCTGTAACCTTGTTCCAAGTACACGTGGCTCAATGTCGACCAATCAAAAGTGAGCTAGGCTGAATGTTGACCAATCAGAAGTGTGCTAGTGTGTAACACTGTGTAAATAGGGGGATAACTTTAGTTTCACCGATATTTTATTACTAGTAACGAACTCGGGCCCTTCTACACACTAGCTGACCTTTCTTTGATACTAGCTTAGGCTGCTCAACGTTTCTCAAAGTTAGAGGGGTGTCCCGGTGTATCGCCCTTCCCCTACATTGCGTTCTCCCGCGTAAGCAGAATTAGTGTGTTGGATTGTATTTGAGTCGTCTAGGATTTTCAGTAGGAAATGAGGTTATTCCAGCTGTCAGCGTTGGCGGGCGACGACGAGGGCACAGTTGCATGTCGACAGCAACACAGCGCAAAATGTTAAGAAGTCTAAAACCACGGGACGTAGAATGCACTCTCTCGTGGGACCTAGGTTCAGTGTTTAGGGTAGGGACTGGGGTTAGGGTTAGGGCCAGTTGTACATTTTATGAGTAGTTAAAAGCGCTTATATCCTATAATATAGAGCAAGCGTGGTCACCGGTAAACCGTCGACAGAATACAAATTGACGGGCCAAGCTGACACCCCTGCCATTTAACCTTGCCAGTCTCAAAGGTTAACACACAGGAATCAAGTCCACTCACAGTGTCCTGCCCATTTCGTCCCTCATAAGCACGCACGAATGAACGTCTAATCACAGTGTCCTGACCCATTTCGTCACTCATAAGCACGCATGAATGAATTTCCACTCAGTGTCCTTGCCCATTTCGTCCCTCGTAAGCACACATGAATGAACATCCAATCATAGTGTCCTCGCCTATTTCGTCCTCATAAGCACCCATGAATGAACGTTCACTCCCAGTGTCCGACCCATTTCGTCACTCATAAGCACGCATGAATGAACGTCGAATCACAGTGTCCGTGCCCATTTCGTCACTCATAAGCACGCATGAATAAAGGTCCAATCATAGTGTCCTCGCTTATTTCGTCACTCATAAGCACGCATGAATGAAGGTCAAATCATAGTGTCCTGACCCATTTCGTCACTCATAAGCACGCATGAATGAAGGTCCAATCGTAAGTGTCCTGACCCATTTCGTCACTCATAAGCACACATGAATGAAGGTCCAATCACAGTGTCCTGATCCATTTCGTCACTCATAAGCACACATGATTGAAGGTCCAATCACGGTGTCCTGACCCATTTCGTCACTCATAAGCACACATGAATGAACGTCCACTCATAGTGTCCTCGCCCATTTCCTAAGTGTGAAGATAGGCCTGAGTTTTTTACGTGTTCAGATATTTTCGCGGACATGTAGCTTTTTTCCCTATTAAAAAAAAATAGCTTGCCTCCCAGGTCAACCCTGCCTTGAGTAGGTATCAGGTGCAGTCCTGAAAAGTAAAGTCAGTCGGCGTGATGATGAACACATCATTCACCCAGTGACGATTGGTCTATGCTCGATACGTCCCAAGGCGCCAAAAAGGTTCCTTTACTGTTACCTGTGGTATGTAGACCATCAGTTGAAGAACCCTGATATAAGAGTAACAACGAGAAAGAACGACCAGACATTACATAAAAGGAACCCAGAGTAACAATGAAAAAAATGCTAACAGACATTACATAATAAGAACCTAGAGAAAAAATGGAAAAGCATGAAGAGACATTACAAAACAGTAACCCAGAGTAACAATAAAAAAAATACCAACAGATATTTCATAATACAAACCTAGAGAAACATTTAAATCAATACGAACAGACATTACATAATAGGAAACTAGAGAAACAACGAAAAAAGACGAACAGACTTTACAAAATAGAAACCCATTGAAACACTAAAAAGGACGAACAGACATTACAATAGAAACAAAGAGTAACAATGAAAAAGGACGAACAGACATTACAATAGAAACAAAGAGTAACAATGAAAAAGGACGAACAGACTTTACAAAATAGAAACCCAGTGAAACACTAAAAAGGACGAACAGACATTACAAAATAGAAACCCAGAGTAACAATAAAAAAGGACGGCCAGACAAAAAAATAAAAGCGCCACAAACGTTACACATTTATTGCTATTTCATTAACGCCAACTAGTTTGTGCTTCGTGAACTTTTAGAGAACGCTTGTCCGCGAAATCAGTAAAGACAATTTTCATTACTAAGTATAACACAGCCTTGCTTATCCGACCCCCTGTCGAGGGTCTGCCATTCTAGAGCCTCCCAGAGAGAAGGATAACAGAGTACAGACCAAACGGTATATTTGTATTGTAAACAGTGTCCAGTCTAGGTTATAATTGTAGCTCACAAGGGGGCATAAAATATACTGAAAGTAAATTTACCATTTACAGAAGAGGTTGTCCTTCGCTTTATCTAACTATGACTCAGTGATTCCCAAAATATGAGTGATAATGGCCTTTGCTTTTCTTCCGAGGCTCCCTTAGAAGAAAAGACACAGGCTAAGAACGGAACTACTAAACTGAGAAATTTCAAGCCAGAAATCTATGCCCAATGAAGTCAGATGTATCGGCCCCAAGGTGTAGATATCGCAGCTATGCTGTAAAAAAGCAGAGCAATATTGCGTCATTCAGACGAACAACGAATTAAAAAATAGCTTCCTACATAGAAGCCCTGTGAAGGAACGCAAAATGTACCGTTGTTGTCTTTCTGTTGACTACCCCTAGGGCCTCTGATGATAAACCTTCTGGGACTGAAAGAGTTAAAGCGTGTATGCTTTTGGGATCGTCACACAGGCTAGACTTCGTGCTTTGTGCGACAATCCAGGCAAGGAGCTCGTTATTATGGAGAGAGAAACCAACCCATTTGACCGAAATGTCTAGTTATCGCAGACTAGTTGTAAACCACAATACACTGCACCATCCGCATTTTTAAGGGTCAACTATTTTTTCTTGTCTTCTCCCAAATATTTCATCGACGCGAGAGAGTTAAATACATTGTATAAGCTGGTCTTTATTTCTTTGGGGAGTGTTCCTGATAAAGTCCTTCCGTGTTTCGATTCGTCTTCCCTTGGCTCTCGGTAATATTCGCTCAGTGTGGATTACTGTCTGTGACTAAGTCGAAGCGAACGCTTCGTAATGCCGGGATGCCGGGTTCGATTCCAGCTGCGGGCTATGGGCCTTGCGTAGGTTTCCACAGTGGTATCAAGAAAGCCGACCGTCCAGTGACCAATGGCAAACTACTGGACGTAAACTTGCCTAGAAAAACCACACAACAGCCAGGGCTGTTTGGGTTGGTTTTGCAACGTCCTGAAAAGGACACCCAGCTAGCCTAGTGGCTTACTCAGATGCAAGATGTATTAAAGAAGTAAAATGTAGAATAGCTCAACCAAATGTAATATTTTACAAAATGGCGAATATTTTATGCAATCTTTCTTTGTCAATTTAGACGAGAAAGAGAATTTCGAAAAGTTACATAAGTCATATCTTGATATACGGAAGCGAATCATGGACAGTAGGTAGATTAGTGAAAAATTATTTGGAAGCTGTGGAGATGTGGTTTTATAGACGAGTGTTGAGAATACCTTAAACTAGAGTAATGAGGATGTTTCACGAAGAGAACTGACAGCCTACATCAGAAAGAGACAATCAACATTCTTTGGTCATGTGATGAGAAGTAGAAATTGGAGTACATCGTGACAGTAGGAAAGTTGGAGCGGAGGACAGGGAAAGGGTGATCGAGAGAAAAGAAACTAAACAGTTTGACATCATGGCATGGAGGATCATCTGTGCCAGAGCTGACTAAAAGGACTCGAGACAGAAGGTTGTGGATAGACATGACTACCAACGCCACAGGGCATAGACTTTAAGATGAAGAAGGAGTAGCTCTCTTTGGCAGATGGTACACGGGCATACTGATACTAACGCAAACAAGATAGAGTTTCTCCTTCTATTGATGGACTACCACTTGTCATCAACGTGCTATGATAAAGACAGCTCTAAAATTGCGTTACTGGAACACCTCACCTCAGTCGTGACGCAAAAGATAAATCCTTTATGATCTCAGACCCCACTCAGTTCATCAAGTGTTTTGTTTTCGGTAAATTCAAAATAATTATTACATTACTGTTAGCTTGGCAGCAACGAATCAATACACTGGCACAGGGGTACACGCATTGTGAAAAGGCAACACAAATTGAAATGAACAGATTCTGGCTCACTGGGGGTTTGCGCAACATTTGTTTTTCATTTCCATATTCAATTTGTATTGTGGAATACAATAATAGATTAGCCACGGCCGGTACCGATTTTGCTAGTGTTGTTTCCATAGGTTGTCGCCTGTTGGGCAATGACTGTGATATGTTGGCGCTGTGACTTGAAGGTCAGCCATGTTGACCTCCCCCCCCCCCTCCACCATCATGACCATCATCATCGCCACAACAACCACGACTACCACTTCCGTCATCACACCTACCACTAAAACGCCTCTTTAGACCATAAACAAAGGACCTAAGTAGGCTACAAATCCGGTATTCGCGTTCTATTTTTTAAGCATTTGTTAATAATACATTTAATATAATTTCAAATATAAAAGAGACTATTTTCCATGCCTTTATATGTCTGGTAGTCTTAGTTTCAGCTTCATAGCAAACGGGTCACCCCATCTTTGCTCCGCTCCTGTGCCAACGAAAAACACACAGAATGTTTATCACAGTCCCTTGTATAAATTTAGCATACACTCGCATCAAAGCATACGGTAGCCATCCGAAGTGCTAACACAAACAGTCCGACATAAGAAATGAAATTCATCGTTGATGGTAGCAGAAGTCACCAACAGATCTGCAGTTCCCCACGCGATCAATTTTAATCACAGACGAGCACTACCGAAATTGCGACGACGGGATCGCGCCATTTTATGAATCTACAATTCACACCACCACGTTGGTCACAGTCGAAAAAACATTCCAAATTAAATCCGCAGCTCACAGTGTCACGCCATAAATTCAACTCAGAAGCTGGGCGACGAAACTATATCCAGTCTACAAATGGAACAAAAATGCATCGGCCACCGTCCGGCAGAAGCAAACAATTTGCCTCGGCTTCAAACAGTGGTCCGCCTAGCGCCCATTTTGACCGGAAGGCCTTTATATGTACTAGCATATGTGACTAGACCTATATTTGATAGCCCTCTCGCAGCGTGGTGGATGGTGTAGTCAGCGTTACTCCAGCCTCCTTAAGTTGCTAGGATTCCACTTGTACCCATTCAAACCTGGAGGTCACAATCGTTTTTGAAAAGAACAAAAAATCCTGCTCTATCAGGTCCTGAACCCACAACCTTCGCATCTACAGGAGAGCGTCTAGCCGCTACACCACGTCGGCTCCCTATGGTTTAATTAACAATTTATGTGCCATTCAGCACATAATAATAATAATAATATTACGCATTTAAACTAGGTTTAATGCCTTGAGTTCCGTCCCTAAATAAAATTGTAGACCATATAACACCCTCCGCCATTTAGGCAACACACACACACACAGAGCCACCCACCCCATATATACACACACACACACAGCCAACCCATATATATATACACGCACGCACACACACCTCACACACACACATACACCTCATACACACACACACACGCACATAATCACAGTTTTTTTTTAAATTTCGAGCTGCTCCCTTAATTGAATTAAGAGTCTGTCTGTCGGGTCCAACAATTAGCTTTATATCCAGTCCCGTGTTAATGCCAGAGACAATGCGGTTCAGTTCGGTACATATCACACAAGTGCTGACGTGTCACTCTCAGCCAGTGCTGGGAGTTCTGGTTGGAACTTACTGGGCGGAAAGCCGGCTGGGAAATGGACCGCAGAATAATAACAGGCAAGGATTGTAGGCAGTTCGTTGTAATAAATAGATTTGTGCTGATACAGTACCAGGAAATGGGTTAGCAGACAGACTTGCAAAAAATGGAACAAAGGAGAAACAACACGCCCATTCATTGTCATTACCAGAAATCAGAACACTTATCAAAGGAAAACACAAGGGATTGTGGAGAAAACAAACTAACAGTAAACATCCACAAGACCCCAACAGCAGACTCAACAGAAAGCAACATACAACAATTTTCCGTCTACGAACAGGACACTGCAGGCTCAACTACCACATGCATAAAATAAAGATTGTACAGTCCCCACAGTGTGACTGTCAAACAGGACCACAAACACCTCAGCACATTCTGCAGACCTGCCCACTCTACCTGCAACTTCGAAAAGACACTTGGCCGCAAGAGCAAAGTGTGCAGAGCAAGCTATAGGGAACCTTGCAGGACCTGCAGCTGACATGCGAGTTCATAGAGGCAACCCACCTGATGGTCTGATCTGAGAATACGAAACCGAACGCAAAGAAGAAGAAGTACTGAAACAGTCATTGAAAACTTAATGAGAGTTTGTGTGTCCTAATTTGAACAATGCGCTCTTAGCAAAAACAGTATTGAAACGAATATTATATGCACCGAAAGCTCACGATCAAAACAAAACCCTTGTTTGTGAAGCAGTTCTTAGCAGTCTTCTGTTTAGTGGCGGTATTGGTAAAGGCTTTTCACATGGACATCCCCTGACGGTGTTACCAAAAATCAGATAGATTACATTTTAATACAAAGAAGATGGAGATCGAGCATAACATCTGCAAAAACCCTGCGAAGTGCAGATTGCGATACAGATCATCAGTTACTAGAAGCAGATCTAAAATTAAAACTCAAAAAGCTTACCCGAGGACCAAGGCCATTTCGATTTGATCTCACAAAAATACCAGATGCATACAACGTAGAAGTGAAGAACCGTTTTGAGGTCTTGATGTCTGTACAAGAGGAAATGACACCTGATGAACTGGCGGTACAAGCTAGAGATATCTTGATAACAGCAGCTAAAGACTTAATACCCACCAGGACTAAGCAACATAAACCATGGATCACACCATACACGTTAGAACTAATAAAACAACGAAGAGAACTGAAAAAGAAAGGAGAAACCAATGATAGTAGGATGAAGTATAAATTTTTTACACGAGAAATAAGAAAGTACACAAGAAAGGATAAAAATCAGTATGTACAAGATTGCTGTATTAAAATAGAGCAGCATCACAAAAATGGAAGAGATTACGAAATGTTCAAGGAAATGAAGTTATTGACAAGAAATTTTCAACCTCAGTTAAATGTTATTTGTGACAGGTTGGGAAATACTTTAACAGAATCTAGACAAATTCTAGGAAGATGGCAGGAATACTGCAGCGGAATGTATGATATGAATGACAGTGAGGATATGAATGATATACATGAACCAGTAACAGTAGAGGCAGAACCTGAACCTTCATTAGATGAAATTTCATGGGCAATAAGGAGCCTGAAAAATGGTAAATCACCTGGATGTGATGAGATACCATCTGAATTGATTAAAGCGGGAGGAGAAGAAAGCATAAAAATCTATCATGCATTATGTGAAAAGATATGGAAATATGGTATTTGGCCAAAAGACTGGAAGAGAACTATCTTCATTCCAATACCAAAAAAGGGTGACCTGAAATTATGTACAAACTATCGAACTATTGCCCTGATCAGTCATGCAAGTAAAATTCTACTAAAAATTATAATGAGAAGACTGCAAAAGAAAATGGAAGAAGAGATTAATGTAGCTCAGGCTGGATTTAGACAGGGAAGAGGAACAAGAGATCATATATTCAACATGCGTTTAATAATAGAGAAGTGTAGAGAATTTAATGTAAACCTGTTCTTATGTTTTGTGGATTATTCAAAAGCATTTGACTGTGTACAACATCAGAAGCTTTGGGAAATCATGAGGAATATGGGCTTTCCATCACATATAGTGCAGCTCATTAAAATGCTCTATCAAGACCAACAAGCAGCAGTCAGAATAGATGGAGAGACATCAGACTGGTTTGGCATCAAGCAAGGAGTCCGTCAGGGATGTGTGCTGTCACCGTATTTGTTCAATCTGTACGCCGAAAATATAATGAGAAATGTAAGAGATGATATAAACAAGGAACAATATGATGCCCTAAACATCGGTGGTCATGAAATACCAGAAATTCGTTATGCTGATGATACAGTATTACTATCAACATCACAAAATGGTTTAGAAAACTTATTAACCTCACTCCAAAGAAATAGTGAAAATCATAACTTATTTCTTAACACAGCAAAAACAAAGATAATGCATACAAACAAAACTGCCATGGAGAAGGAAATATATGTTAATGAGGAAAGATTGGAAGTGGTGGAAAATTTCGAATATCTTGGGTCACTGGTTACCAACAATGGTGACACAATGAAAGAAATTAAACGGCGACTATCAATTGCTCTTCAAAGACTAAAACAACTGAATAAATTATGGAATTGTACAGATAGAATTACAAAGGTCAGATTTTTAAGAGCATGCATCTTTCCCATTGCAACATACGCCTGTGAGACCTGGACACTTACTAAACAAGCGGAACAGCGCATAAATGCATTTGAATATAAATGTTACAGACAGGTTCTAAGAATATCTTGG
This sequence comes from Candidula unifasciata, assembly GCA_905116865.2. Classification (NCBI taxonomy): domain Eukaryota; kingdom Metazoa; phylum Mollusca; class Gastropoda; order Stylommatophora; family Geomitridae; genus Candidula; species Candidula unifasciata. The sequence continues at coordinate 1,702,534 of CAJHNH020002669.1, read as the reverse complement.
GTAAAGAAAAGAACAAATGCATCCATACTTCAAGAGCTGAATATTGAAGAGGGTTGGCTAGTAAAGACAATAAAACAAAGAAAATTGAAATATTTTGGTCACTTGAAACGTCATGGAGGTCTAGAGAGAACAATAATGGAGGGGTATATGCCTGGGAAGAGAGGAAGAGGAAGGCCAAGGAGAAGATGGGTGCAGGATGTGGCAGATGATCTCCAGATGGGTGTATCAGACGCAGGACATCTTGCTCATGATAGGAAGGTTTTCCGGAGGGTTGTTATGGCAGCGAGGTTCCGCGAGGGACATGCTACTGAATGAATGAATGAATTGGTAAACATACTTGTAAAATCACAAGCTAAAAAAAACTTTCTGACGCTAGTGGCTTGTTAGGCACATGATCGGTAATTAGTCGTTACTGGCACATTTTCCAGAAAATGGGGGCTGCGTGGTCTCGAGGCATGGTGTCCGCCTGGAGTGCTAGAGGTTCCGGGTTCGATATCCTGTAAGTGCTAAGATGTTTTCACGTAGACTTGGACTTCTAGTAATTCCCACTTATCTCTGGGTAGTTTTTTTTTCTGCGTTCGACATAAGTCAAGCTAAACATTGAGTCCCGTTTGGGTCACAAATAGGACTGTGCGTTTAAGGTCGCCACCGGTCGCCCATAGCTTCTCTTGCAATGTGGCTCCCTTGGGCCAGATCCACAGTCTTTGCTGGGAGAGGTAACGGCAGTACTGCAGTATATGCTCATGGGTCTGTCTTTCTGTTTCACAATCACAGGCAGCAGATTCTTTTATACCTATCCTGTACAGGTGTGCTCGAAGACCACAGTGTCCAGTCCGAAGTCTAAAAATTGATGTCTAGTACTGGGTAGTGAGATTGGACACCAGTGTGCATTGTTGCGCACTTACAAAATTCATTGGCAGTTAAAAATCGAAAGGAGTAGCCTAACGGCGCCGCTCGGGCAAAATTTGGAGTTAAAAATCTACCTAAAGTATTTCAGGATTCTCGCTGCTGCTACAGAGCCTGTGCGCTGTGCTGAGCTTCTTCGGACTCAGACTTGAGTTGGAGGAAGAATGGAGCACTTATCCGTTACTACTTGTTTGCCACGGTGTTGATCCGTTGTTCAAGACCTCAGACTTAAAACCAGGCGATATCGTTATATGTATAGGCATGGGACTCCTAGCCCATGGTGAAGGCGAGTCTCACTAGCAAGACCCCCCCCCCCCAACCCCCAACCACGTTAAGAACAGTATTCCGCAATTATAGCATGGGATTTCAGGACCATTTACCATCATGTGTATTTAGTGTCTCAGACGCTCAGCTCTCATCTTTTTTGCACTAATCTCATCCTTCCTTCATTCTAATTCACTTCCAGAAATGCGCCCTCAACACAACAGGTCCATTGCATGTTGTTCCTACGAATCTACCTCGATAGGTGTATAATTCATGTCCCGCTTGCTCGCACCTTTATGTCTTAGTACAATACGAATCTACGATTAGTTGTGCCCGGGTGATTCTCATCCGAGTAGTGGCATTTTGTGTCACCGTGTTTATCGCTCGTTCCGCAGTCCTAGTGGGTTGAATGTAACCCACTTAGTACGGATTATCATAACAAAACTCAATACAGGTCTTAATGATTAGGCCATATGATCTTAAACCACATTAGTTTTTATTAAACACCACACTGGTCGCTTTGAGCTCCCATGACTTCATCTGGTTCCCATGTTTGGGCTGAATTGACCTGGCATTTTGTGAAAAATGTCCGACTCGATTTCAATGCAAGCTCTTCCCATGTGGCTTCCGGTTCATCAATGTTGTGGAAAATAAGAATGGACCCACTGCCTCCCAAACAAACATGTCGTAAGTGTCTACTTACTGGGGGCTTCTTTTAAAGCCGGAGTGAATCTGCATGAGAGGCAGGAAATAAACAATCTGCAGACATATAAATGCAGGAAATAAACAATCTGCAGACATATAAATCAGATATGTAAAACAGATGTGCACGCAACACTTACATTCTGGAATAAGACTAAGGTGCAGAGATGGACGAACAGCCCGAACTTTCCACCGGTATTTACAAACGATGAACGGGAAGATGAAGAAGAAGAAGATGACCAACCCAACTGGAGAAAAGTAACAAGAAGTGGCTGAATGGGAAATGACGATATGTCTGTAAAACTGACTTGCACACAGAGCACACGTTTTGTAACAACACTAAAGTAACATGTGGACGAACAAGTAGAAATTTTCCCATGGGTTACAGCCGGAAAATGCCGAGAAAATCAGGAACAGCTACACAAGTGTCTTCAAAATCTGACGCTGAATGGCAGACCAGAAAATAGAAGAAAAGAAATAAAGTCAAGCAGACAGACAGAAAGACAGACAGACATTGTCCACTGTATATGGGAGGTTCCATCGCCCCATTGTTGGAAAAACAAGAATAGACACACTGCCTAACTAACATGCAAGTTTCGACTAATTAGGACAGAGATAAGACGGAACAGAAAGTATATCAGCGAGCTTTACAATATAACAAACACAAACAAAACTTGAATGATGCGGCTATAGAGCCTTCAACAGCACATGCATAAATCAAATAAAACCACATGAATTAAAAAAAAAATCACCTAACTGACGAATCCAGATGCAGCCAGGTGGATGTCTTGCCAGTGCAATGACGAGACTCACTGAGCCCGAGAATAAAAGGCCGTAGAATGACAAGAGCCTTAATTCGAGAATTTTAGATGAAACTGTGTTGACAGTTCAGTTGCACGGATGTTAGAGTTCGTGAAAATAAATTTATTTTCAAGAGACTTGCTGACACTGTTGCTGGAGTGGCTAGATTTGATGGCTGTCACCTCCATGTCGTGGACACCTTAGTGATTCTATGAATTGAAGTGCAATGGTACTGGTTTCAGGGCACCGTTTTGCACATCCAAAAGAGGTTGTCTGAACCTGTCAGCCAGTCGTAGACCTGTTTCATTTATGTATGCCACATATCTTGCAGTTTATGGCGTAAATGACATTTCCGCTAGTGCAATAGAATGCTTCACGTGTGTGGAAGGTGGCTTTCGGGAATTCCAAACTTGTTTTCTGGACCACACATGGATAGGTCCTGCATACAGGTCTGTGGCAAGTGACCGGGCCGAAGTGGGACTCGGGACGTAAGCGACTCTTGACTAGAATCTCCTTGAGGTTACGGTCACGCCCACCAGATGACGTACAGAAAAAATCTTGCTGGTCGCAGGTCAGCCCTAAGGATAGAGAGATGGCTGAGGAGAATATTTATAGCACGGATGCTGTTAGGGTGGTAGGCAAGTGAGAGGATAGGTATGTTGTGCTGACGTTTAGGTAAAGAAACGAGGGCTTCTGTACTATGGATAGATCGTGACCGGTGAAAGGCCACAGAAAAGACATGTTCAGAATATCATCAAAGCTGGAAGAAGTCCAGTATTTCTAGGGTTTTGTAGTGAAAGCCGTCGTCTAACTAGGGGATCCTGTAAAGTAGGAGTGCATCTGCCTGAGAGGCAAAGAACTAACAGCCTGCATCCAAGTTAGCCGGATCTGTATAATAAATGTACACGCAAAACTCAATTTCTGGAAACAGATTAAAGTCAGGAAGTGGGCAAACAAGAACAACTTTTCGCCCGAGGTTGCTGATTTTAAGCGCAAAGAAAATAGAAGAAAAATTTCGGCTTATCTTTCTGAGTATGTCTCTCCCAGTTTGTTCATTGCCAGCTTGCGTCTGTCTCCTACTATTCTTTCACATAGCCACACTCACTCACTCGTGTTTTATTTCACTCAGCTACATTCACTCACTCGTGTTTTATTTCACGCAGCCACACTCACTCACTCGTGTTTTATTTCACTCAGCTACATTCACTCATTCGAGTTTTATTTCACCCAGCCACACTCACTCATTCGTGTTTTATTTCACCCAGCCACACTCACTTATTCGTGTTTTATTTCACTCAGCTACATTCACTCTCTCGTGTTTTATTTCACTCAGCAACATTCACTTACTAGTGTGTTATTCCACTCAGCTACATTCACTCATTCGAGTTTTATTTCACCCAGCCACACTCACTAATTCGTGTTTTATTTCACCCAGCCACACTCACTTATTCGTGTTTTATTTCACCCAGCCACACTCACTCACTCGTGTTTTATTTCACTCAGCTACATTCACTCTCTCGTGTTTTATTTCACTCAGCAACATTCACTTACTAGTGTGTTATTCCACTCAGCTACATTCACTCAATCGTGTTTTTTTTCCAGCCACACTCACCCACTCCTTTGTTATTTCACTCAGCCACACTCACCCACTCCTTTGTTATTTCACTCAGCCACACTCACTCACACTTATTTTATTTCACCCAGCCACACTCACTAATTCGTGTTTTATTTCACCCAGCCACAATCACTTATTCGTGTTTTATTTCACCCAGCCACACTCACTCACTCGTGTTTTATTTCACTCAGCTACATTCACTCTCTCGTGTTTTATTTCACTCAGCAACATTCACTTACTAGTGTGTTATTCCACTCAGCTACATTCACTCAATCGTGTTTTTTTTCCAGCCACACTCACCCACTCCTTTGTTATTTCACTCAGCCACACTCACCCACTCCTTTGCTATTTCACTCAGCCACACTCACTCACTCTTATTTTATTTCACCCAGCCACACTCACTAATTCGTGTTTTATTTCACCCAGCCACACTCACTTATTCGTGTTTTATTTCACCCAGCCACATTCACTTACTAGTGTGTTATTTCACCGAGCTCGCTCATTCGTGTTTTATTTCACCCAGCCACACTCACTCACTCGTGTTTTATTTCACCCAGCCACACTCACTTACTCGTGTTTTATTTCACCCAGCCACGCTCACTCACTCGTGTTTTATTTCACTCTGCTACATTCACTCATTCGTGTTTTATTTCACTCAGCTACATTCATTCATTCGTGTTTTATTTCACTCAGCTATATTCACTCATTCGTGTTTTATTTCACTCAGCTACATTCATTCATTCGTGTTTTATTTCACTCAGCTACATTCACTCATTCGTGTTTTTTTCACCCAGCTACTTTCACTCACTCGTGTTTTATTTCACTCAGCAACATTCACTTACTAGTGTGTTATTTCACTCAGCTACATTCACTCACTTGTGTTTTATTTCACCCAGCCACAATCACTAACTCGTGTTTTATCTTCTTACCCAGCCACAATCACTCGTGTTTTATAACACCCAGCCACAATCACTCACTCGAGTTTTATTTCACTCCGCGACACTCACTCACTCACTCACTCACTCACTCACTCACTCACTCACTCGTGTTTTATTTCACTCTGCCACACACACTCACTCACTCGTGTTTTATTTCACTCTGCCACACTCACTACCTCAATCACTCACGTTTATTTCATCACCCAGCCACACTCAATCACTCGTGTTTTATTTCAACCAGCCACACTCACACGTGTTTTATTTCACCCAGCCACACTAACTCACTCGACTTTTATTTCACTATCTGTTGCTTACATCGACCGTCTAGATTTATAATATATTTAATTTCACCATTTGCTCGAATGTATGATTGTCTCCCACCCTTCCACTTGTCTCCTGGTCTAGTTCCCCCTGTCTATCCTCTCCTCTCCCGCAGCTATGTCCCTGTCAGTTCAAATTAGTCTAACTGATATCCTTGCGATCTGAACTAACACAGTCAGGGATATATTACACCACGATAGCAGGGCACCAGATCTAGCTTGACCAAAACGTATACGAATACACATTCGCAGTGCATTTCGCAGAATCGATACAGCGGGACTAGGGATTGTGTCTGCCAGTTTATGTTAGTCAAGATGTAAGTTTACATACAGACGTGTAAATGTGGCAGTATCGGTGCGCACGCGAAGAGGCAATTTATGGTAGCGTTGAATATACCATCAGAGGTTCTGAAGCTATTCAAAGCTGTAGCCATAGCGAGGAAACGGTGCTATTTGCAATGTGGTTTCCTAGGTCTCACAGGGAGAAAAGGTGATAAGATAGGCCAACTTAGGCCTTTCAAATATGTAGTATAAAGAGACAGCTCGATGGAATTAGATATGCTGAGCAGAAAGACATAGATATCGCAGCCTAGCTGTAAACTCGTTTGTGATTTTGTAATGTCCTATATTTATCACTGAATTATCTGTTAATTTGTTTACTCATAGTAAATTTTAAAATATGATGGGAGCGTTGACAAACAGTTTACTATTACTAGTCATTACAGCGCTTGGGATTTTCCCATAAGCACCCGGTCCTTATCGTCAACAGCGAAAGCAGAGTTTAAACTGTAACAGCCTGATTGTATATCCGTCACGTTTTTCCTGTGTGCTGAGCGACGGCCAGATCCGCTGGTCACTCCTCGCAACGCCATTCTACTCAGACCGTAATGATCTATATGGCCGTGGCACTGTTTAATCTCTCAACAAGGGTTCTCTAAATATTTAGCTTGTCGTACATCAGCTCACGGCCAAATGGTTAAATCTGTTATTATTTAGGAGAGTTTCGGTCAAGTAAGTTTTGGAAATTGAGAAAGGTGGACACAGGTAAGCTCCTAGCAGAGTGGCACGATTCAGAGATTTAATGTAGTTAGCGCCTTCTGGATATTTTCTCCTGGGTATGCTGGTGTGTTGGGAGACGAACATGCAGATAGGCTGACTAGTTTGGCACCACTCGGTGGTAAGCTGATGCATGACAAACTAGATGTTGTCGAGGCCCTTTGGGAGCGAGTGAACAGTGCAAAGGCGCAACTAGATCATCACGGTCCGAAGAGAATTGTACAGTGGGGAGTTACACGGGGGTTTGACCGACCCTCCACACGCACAAGAAAGCCAATGCGGACATGCCATTAACTGCTACTGCTACTATCGGAGTTAGAGCTCTTATCTGGCTGCTGAAGATAAGGATGAAGCACATATAGGAATGCTCCGAGTGCTGTTATGTCGGTTCTTGAAACTCAACTCAAACTGAACTGTTTGGGAATCCATGGTGTAAACGACGTATAGACGATTTAAAACTAATTATGGGAGCAATGAATACAATAGACTGGATACGTTGCTGGTAGTAAGAAACGTGCACCCAAGGAACAGAGTCCGTAGATTGTCCATGATCGGGGTTTCAAGTTCACCGCAAATGGATCTATGTATTCATACACCAGTGAAAATCCCACATATACCTTTCACTGTTCCACTTCAAATATAAAAAGTAAACAATTAGTCCCTGAAAAAACAAATTTGGAAACATGCACATGCAATAACTGCACAAGGCAACTACTAAACTGCCAACATCAACAATCACCACTACAACTGCACTTTGCCGTTAAAAGTTGTCAGTCACGACAAGTTGGCCAAGTAAGTTTTCACTTCAGGTAAGAGCATATCTTGCAGATCTATATCAAACCTTATGAAGCCAAATTTAGAGGATCTTTTTCCACGCGTTCAGGCGTATTGGGCATATAGTACTAGACCTATATTTTATAGACCAATCGGCACTCGATATGTGATGTATGTCGTCTACGTCACGCCGACCTCTTTTACTTCCATGGATTCTTACCTGTTACCAACTCAAGGGACCAAGGTGTTTTTGAAAAAAATATTTTTGTTCCTTTCGGTTTGAACCCATCACCTTCTGATCCGTAATCGAGCATCTAGTCACTTCACCACAGCGGTTCCTTCTTATTATAAAGAAAATTAAGAGAGTGGGGATGTGGGGGGGGGGGGTTGGGGGGGGGGAGCTTCTTTTTTCTTCTTTAGTCGTCTCACTGATACCAGGTTGTAGCCCAGTGTCGTGGTTTTGTCGTCTCACTGATACCAGGTTGTAGCCCAGTGTCGTGGTTTTGTCGTCTCACTGATACCAGGTTGTAGCCCATTGTCGTGGCTTTATGTATTTGTCTTGCACTTCTCAGGTGGCTTGGGTCATGGATTTGTTCATCTTTGTGCAGGTTTCGGCTACACCATCTATCCGTCTCTTTCTTCGTCTTCCTCTCGCCTTTCTCCCGGATGTTCTGCTGTAAAAAGTCTCATATGCAGTTTGGACTGGCTGCATTCTCACTAGATGGCTGAACTATTTGGGTGTCTAAGCAGTGTGGCTAACTGGTAGGTGCAATCATTTGTCTTCTTTACTCTGGCTTCTATCTCTCTATCCAGTCTGCCATCCTCTATAAATACGCTTCCGGCTATCCTCCAAAAAACGTCCACATTTTGTGTCGGTCAAAAAGACTCCCTGACAGGGCCTCATTATATCATGTGTTGTAAACATTCAAAAACTTGAACTCGAAAACAATAGGGAACGAAAAAAAAAAAAGGAAAATGCAATCGACTACTTACCGCTAATTGACGCCTGTATATATATAAAAATTGTGGCACAAAAGTTGCAAATAGTGCCGGAAAAATCTGCTCTTTGGGCTGTGGCGCCGAAATTACCTCCGCCGCCGAGTGTATCCCAGGCGCCGCTACGCCGTGCATAGCGGCGCGGAAGGGGTTAAACTAGATGGCTGGGACTCACTAGTAAATAAAATGAGGAAGCTGCACGAGATGCGGTAGCTACTGCTTGTGAGTCCCAGCCATCTAGTTTAGCCTCCCTCCGGCGGTTTGTTGGGTTCTGCGACATAATTGCCAGAAATTTATCCCACTTTTGCCACATGTGTTTTGTTGCGTTTCGCGACAACAACCCCGGAAATTTATCCTACTTTTGTCGCGGTATATTCGCTCGAAAGAAGTCCGCAATTTACAAGTGACTGAGGCCCTGTCAGGGTGTATTTTTAGCCGCTGTTGATGTTTGGGAGGATAGCCACTCTTCCTATATATTACCTTATAGGATATTACCTTATAGGATATTACCTTATAGGATATTACCTTATAGGATATTACCTTATAGCAAAAATACCCCGATAACAAATCAATGGAAAATAAGAACGGGACAATAACTGACGAACTGTCAGGAATTCCTGCCACTATCATCGGAGCTGGGGTCGTCGTCTTGTAAGGGTTAAAGACACATCAAGATCCACGCTTGGCCACGGAACAGAAGCCGCAAGGGAGAACTGGGTCGATTTTGTCTGAGACAAGGCTGACACTGCGAACTAGTTTAGCATACCGTTTACACATCATGTAAATAAATGCGTAATTGTGGATTCAACTATTCGTGTATGTCTGCTTGTTTCTGTGTATATCTGCCAACATAAGGGAGCCGTCGTGGTGTAGTCATAGTCTCGCCTGAGTATCCAAAAGTCGTGAGTTCGGGTCCTTTTATTAAAAATAACCTTGGCTCCCAGGTCGACCCAACCTTAAATGGGTACCAGGTAAAGTCCCAGGAAATAAAGGCGGCCAGCGTGTTGTTGACCATATCACCCGTCAAGTGTCAACTGGTCTATAAAATATAGGTCTAGCCCTATATGCCCACTACGCCTGCTAGCTACCTACATACATTGGTTGTCTCTGTGCCCACTACGCCTGCTAGCTACCTACCTACATTGGTTGTCTCTGTGCCCACTACGCCTGCTAGCTACCTACATACATTGGTTGTCACTGTGCCCACTACGCCTGCTAGCTACCTACATACATTGGTTGTCACTGTGCCCACTACGCCTGCTAGCTACCTACATACATTGGTTGTCACTGTGCCCACTACGCCTGCTAGCTACCTACATACATTGGTTGTCACTGTGCCCACTACGCCTGCTAGCTACCTACATACATTGGTTGTCTCTGTGCCCACTACGCCTGCTAGCTACCTACATACATTGGTTGTCACTGTGCCCACTACGCCTGCTAGCTACCTACCTACATTGGTTGTCTCTGTGCCCACTACGCCTGCTAGCTACCTACCTACATTGGTTGTCTCTGTGCCCACTACGCCTGCTAGCTACCTACCTACCTACATTGGTTGTCTCTGTGCCCACTACGCCTGCTACCTACCTACATTGGTTGTCTCTGTTCCTAAATATCTGTCTATATAGATTATAGCTCTCTTTCATTCGGTCCATCTGCATGAGTGTCTGTCTGTCTGCCTGTCCTTTGCCTGTGTGTCTTTCTGTTTCTTTAACCCTCTTCATCTACAATAGATCTACCTGTGGAGTATAGGCTCCTACCCAGAGGATGAAACATGTTATGATCTCGTTATGATTGGTTGTATACTGACTGCCAACATTTTCCAAGCGTATAAGTTATTTGGTCATACGTCAACAATTATTAATCGGCTCTTACGA
>CAJHNH020002669.1:1667285-1687285 GCA_905116865.2 Candidula unifasciata | reverse complement strand
GTTAGGCCATATTTATAGCTAAGCCATATTTATGCCCCGGCTATATTCAGGGCTCCGGCCAAATATCACAACATTGCATCCCACATGGGGACGACTTAATACAACAGTAGAAAGTATAAAACAAAATTAACTAAAATAAAATAAAACATTTTAACAAGAAAGGGCAATGGTGTGTGTGTGCGTGTATATATATATATATATATATATATATATATATATATAGATAGATAGATGTATATATATGCATATATATACTGGGAAAACAACACAAGTAGGGGGAAAAAACACACACACTAGAACTGTCCGATTGGATAAACATTTGTTAATATATAAGTGGTCTCTCTATCGCCAAATCGAAGTCCTACCAGGCTAATTCCTTAATAAAACTCCGCAGCTCAAAGACTAGAGCCACTTCCGCCAAAATACAGGGGAAACAATTCAGGCGGGAATCGGAAATCCTTGAAATGGATATCTGACTTTTGCAGACCCAACAATGGCGGCTCCGAGGATGAATTAATAATGGAATCAAGTGTCCATTTGGTGGTCCTTTTTTTTTTTTGGGTAATCTTTCAGAGTTTCAAGGATTGGTTCAGGCGTTTTAAAACACCTCCTCACTCACTCTTGCGCTTTCCACTCACATCTTCTTATTGTGTGCTTCTCTCTCCCGTCAAAAAAGTATTATTTTTTTAGAAGGGTAGGATGTGGGGTCACTGAGTTCCCTAATACATTTTAGGGAGCTTTTGGTATCCCATCCTAAAGAATTTATAAGGAGGCCAAACGTATATTTGATAGAATTGGATAGAAGACCCACGTTTTTTTCCCTGAGAAGCTGGGACTCTAGAGATGGCGTAAAGCATGATACAAATGCTGCAGGTGGGTTTCGGACGTTAGCGATTTGTTTTGGATGTTCTTATGGTAACTCACTTACCTGAGCCATAGCCAACTCATAGAAATAACACCTAAAGGTGATAGGATACTGTTTGAAACCAGAGCGTGGCGTGCTCTACATCCAGTATGAGATTGGAGGGGGAGGCAGTAACAGCAGCTTTCTGGCGGCTTGAGATCAAATTGTAATTGTAAATGTCACAGAGGAGGTTTCGGAAACGGAAACAGGTGTCCTGCACGCAGAGTGGCTTGCATCAATTGACTGATTTTTTGTCCAGGATATTCAGGTTTACGAGGTAACGAGCAGGCTGATAGATTAGCTGCTGCCGCTCCTCATCACGGGGTGAGCTACTCTGTGATACAGCAGATGTGGTGAAGGTTCTATGGCATCACATGGACAGTAGAATATAACAGATAGAGAATCAATACACTGACTGACTAATTCAACGAGGGGTGAGGGGGAATGTGACAGGGGAGAGAAAGGGGAGGGGGTGAGCAGAGGTCGTGAAAATTATTCAACATTCAAGAGGAAACAGATAGTTGGTTGCGTATCCTTTACAGGACGTTGCAGAACCAACCCAAGCAGCCCCTGACTGTTGTGTGGTTTCTCTAGGCAAATTTACGTCCAGTAGTTTGCCATTGCCATCTGGACGTCGGCTTTCTTGATACATCTGTCAAAACCAACGCAAGGCGCTTGGCTCGCAGCTGGGATCGAACCCGGCACCCCCGGCATAACGAAGCGTTTGCATCGACTTAGCCACAGAGCCGACAAGAGGAAGCAGAGGCGGACTTTTAATCAGGGTGCAGCTAGTATTGTTGTCATGTCAACTCTTGGTTACTAAACAAGGAGATGGAGCAGGTATGAGAATGTCCGGAGTGCGATGATGTGATATTATGTTCATTTAACATTCAAAATATAATAATAATAATAATAAAAATTAATATTATTATTATTATTATTATTATAATGTTTATTATTATTATTGTTCTCTTCGCGTTCAACTGCTGTAAACTGCGGAGGAAAGTTCTGGTTGTTCATCCACCTCTGGACTTTAGTCGTCTTTCAGAACCTAAAAGTTAGATGCACATCCATTTTACAGATCTGAACTATTTGTATGCAGACTGTTGATTCCATGCCTCTCAGGCATTTGCTAGTCGACTTCGAAGGAATAATAATAATAATAATAATAATAATAATAATAATAATAATAATAATAATAATAATAAATTAGGCGTAAGCCTCTGGAGGCCCCTGGTGCCCATAAAATTAGAAGGCAGCTGAGTGCCCCAGTTCCTCATGAGTTCTGTGTGACGACGCCCTGCCAGATGAAGCTATGCTTTTATCTGCATGGATTCTTGGACCGTGTGTGAGTGCCTGCCTGGTCGTCCAGGGTGTCCAGGGTGACTTTATACCAGAATGACAGCCTAATGCAGCGTTGATACAAGGCTTCCTGGGGCAACACTGACTTCTGACAACGTTATGCAATATTAATCTGTGATAAAACAGTTAAAATACTGACATGTGATATCTCGAAATTAGACAAATGGATCTGGCATCTCAGCTACTGTGACAGTGTTGTGGTGTCAGTGTCATGTGTGGACGGTGACAACAAAGGAGGCAAGAACAATTAAAACATGGGAAATTATTCGCGTTGAAAAATAAGGTACGAAAACAAGGTAATCAAAAAGGGCGGTATTTTGGAATAAGTAAGATGCATGGAGCATTGAACAAAATTAGCCAGTAGCATAGACGGTTTGGTAATGAATAAACAATATTACAAATTTACAAGTTACATTACTGGTGAGCTCTCAAAAAATGCGTTTTCTTGTCTTGATCTTTTGAGGGAATATTTGTCCTCCCATCAAAGGAGAAAATACTTGATAGATAATAATAATAATGCGAAGAAGAAGAAGAAGAAGAAGAAGAAGAAGAAGAAGAAGAAGAAGAAGAAGAAGAAGAAGAAGAAGAAGAAGAAGAAGGAGAAGAAGAAGAAAAAGAAGAAGAAGAAGAAGAAGAAGAAGAAGAAGAAGAAGAAGTAGAAGAAGAAGAAGAAGAAGAAGAAGAAGAAGAACAAGAAGAAGAGAAGAAGAAGAAGAAGAAGAAGAAGAAAGGAAGAAGAAGAAGAAGAAAGAAGAAGAAAGAAGAAGAAGAAGAAGAGAAGAAGAAGAAGAAGAAGAAGAAGAAGAAGAAGAAGAAGAAGAAAAAGAAAAAAAAGAAGAAGAAGAAGAAGAAAAAGAAGAAGAAGAAGAAGAAGAAGAAGAAGAATAAGGCTTAGTTGTGGAATTAGTAGTAGCTGTTGTTGTTGTTAGCTGTTGGTGTAGTGGTAGTAGTAATCGTAGCAGTAGTAGTAGCAGTAGCAGCAGTAGTAATGTGCACTGCATCTCAAGGAGTGTCTTGAAAAATCATGTTTGTACAGTCACCACACTGATACTAGTTATCTTTTAACATGATACTGATGCCAGTAAAACTATCAACATCTGTGTCGCCTTGACCGCAACTACTTTTTTTTTTTTTTTTCAGTAACATTTTAATGTTATGTCTTTTAATGCGTACGAAACATTTAACTTGTTTCTTTTTTATTTCTTTCAACAATTCTTTTTTTTTTTTTTTACAATATCCGCACAGCTTCTTGGAAAATGTGTATTTTATAAAATATATAATCGTATGTCCACATTGGCAGGTTTTCAAATTGATTTTCTAATTGCGTTTTTCAAAGAAGAGTTGAGAATACACAACATTCGCCAATTATCATTCTCAATGTGTTCTAGATCTCTCTAGATGTTAACATTGGTCCATAACTAAAGTAAAGGGCCCTTTTCCCCGCCTTTGTGGGAATATAGGGCTAGACCTATATTTGTAAGACCAATCGGCACTTGATAGGTGATGTGGTCAGCATCACGCTAGCCGCCTTTACCTTCCAGGACCCACTCTGGTACCCACTCAAGGTTGGGTCGACCTGGGGGTCAAAATCATTTTTAAAAAAAGCGTAAGGCTCCGTCAGGACGCGAACCCACGACCTTCCCATCCGCAGGCGTGCATCTAGCGACTAAAGTCACGGCGACTCCCAATATTTGTTAATGTGTTCGAAAATATGTTTGGCCATTCCTATTTCCATTTTTCTATATCCATTTCATTTCTGCCTTCATCTGTTAGTGCATGTCCGAGTTATGTGAGGTGTGCTACTTGTTCTAGAGAGTTGATTGTGGGGGTCTTGCCAAGGACAAAGGAGGACATATACTCAAGGAGGACATATACTCAAGGAGGACATATACTCAAGGAGGACATATACTCAAGGAGGACATATACTCAAGGAGGACATATACTCAAGGAGGACATATACTCAAGGAGGACATGGGGGTCTTGCAATACACCCATGGTGTGGGGGGGGGGGGGCTGGAGGTCTTGCCCTATACTCGATGGGGTTGGGGGGGGGGGAAGGGGCGAGACCTGAAATAGGAAGGATACTACTGTTGTAAAATCTTTCCGTTTGCTGCGCTGTTTATCATCACCTCTCTTCTCGTGTGCATTTTAAAAAAAATTAAATAATAAAGGAAAGATAGAGGTAGACAATGAGAGAAGATGCTTGTCAGTCTTGTTGCATGGCATGGTGGTGTGTCGGCACACGAACTGATACATGCTGCAGGAGATTGCAGATTATGGAGAGGCATGATCGCCCACGCCAGTCGGCAAGGCACCTGATGATGATGATGAATGTAGGTTAGACTTCAAACTTCAGTATGAGCTTTAACTCATGTTCACTGTCTGCCAGTAACACCGTGTCAAATTAGATCTTACATTGATCATAGATGTTCAGGTAATATTAGGTCTAAGCCATTCCCCAATTGGGAAGCCGTCGTGGTGTAGCGGCTACACGCTAGCCTGCAGAATGGGAATCAGGAGTTCCAATCCTAACGAAGAAGGACTTTTTTTTTTTTAAATGACCTTGTTCCCAAGTTCGACCCAGTCTTAAGTCGATACCAGGTGAAAGTCTTGGGAAGTAAAGGCGACCGGTCTGATGCTGACCACATCACCCACTAAGTGCCAAGTATTCTATAAAATACAGGTCTAACCCTATATGCCCAACAAGCCTGAAGTTGAGAAAAAGGGTTTTTCAGTTACTAATTCTCCAGCTTCTTCTCAAAATTCATCCATTTTCCTTTAGAGAAAGCTGGGCACCGCAAATATCAATGCCATACTCCTCTTTTATTGTAACGTCTTTGTATCTCGACGTTTGTACGCGCCTTTATAATTCTGAGACAACTTGGTTCAATTCTAGCTGCGATCAGTTGGCAGCAGACCGCTTGATGTTGGCGGTGACAGTTGTATGGAGCGTCTCTCGTTCAGAGACATTGGCAAATAAGTAAAGCCTAAAATCGTCTAGTAAAACTCAACAGCCTAAAAATGCGGGGTTTGGTTCTATAACGTCATGTTAAAGCAGCCATGTCAAACTAGCGGTCCGCGGGACTAATTCGGCACCTGCGGCCCGCACAAATGAAAATAAACATTGTGCAATGATTGATCTCTTAATTGGCTTCACTTAGTTGTCGTGTGTGGCCCTAATAACAACATAAATACGACTCTTTTGACCCCCTAGTTTGACTTGCTTGCTCTGAAGAATGAGCAACCTGTTTCTACGTGCACAGTTTACCATGTAATAGGTAAAAGTGTACATATTTCAACAGACTTTCATTGGGGAGACGGCATATTTTATTTAAAATGTATGTCAATAGTCTTTAGTCAAGCTTCAAAATTCAGGGCAAACGGCTCACCCTACGGTTGTGCATTTTCTTACTCCAGTGAAAATCATGAAAAATGCTCTTCATTGTATTATCTAAACTGAGGTCCAATATGACGCATAGACCGGCTGATCGCTGTCGCTTTGAAAAGTTACTTATTTATTGACACCGTTCGTTGAATTAGAATCCAACGTTTTCCTAGCCCAGCTGCTGAGCGAAGTGCTTAGTGTGACACTGTGAGCTGTGGATTTCATAAGGAATTACTGCTATGTACCTTGAGTAAATGTTGTCATCTACAACTACTGCTAGATGTTGCTAATCGTGGCTACCAACCCAGAAACCATTTGTCGAAAACCAGATTAAAAATGAAACGGGCGACATTTGTTTCCACATGAAGGAATCTGGCTCTATCCTGTGATGTGACTGTTTAAATTTTAACAGCATGGCGGAAATGAGGTCGAAAGTGACGCGATGGTTGCTATGACACCTGGAACATTGAAGGATGAATTCAAGCGGGTGTGACTGAAGCTGATTGGTTGGTTTGTGTATACATAGCAACAGTTATTCACGGTTATTCACGTGTTCGACTCCATTGAAATGTAAATATGTAACTGAAGTAAAAGTTACTGTTTTAAACGCATCAACACTGATGTATCTGATTGAGAACATATCGACGTGAGTACAAGAGAATGGGCAGGCGTGTATACACACATTTGCATACATCTATATACATACAAATGAGAGTCGTCGTGGCGTTGGCGGCTAGACGTCCGCCTGCCGATTGAAAGGTCATGGGTTCGCTTCCTGCCGGAGCCAGACATATTTTTTTTCCAAAAATTATCTTGTCTCCCAGGTCGACCCAGTCTTAAGTGGGTACCAGGGGCAGTCCTGGGAAGTAAAAGCGGCTGACGTGAGGCTGACCACATCACCCACCAAGTGCTGATTGGTCTATAAAAATTTAAGTCCTGCCCTCTATTCCCAATGAGTCTAAAACTGTGGAAAAAAGACCTTTACTTTTTTATATGTACATACACATAGAGACACATTCACATATACAGACATTCAGACATACATATAAACACAAAGCAGCACGTACATAACTAAACACGTACATACCGTCTTAGAAACACGGGCATGCTTTCAGAGATGAAAACAGACCTAGAGAATTCAGTTGTAGCAAACGCTGGGCCGAGGGATATTTTCATGGATTCTAGCTTCTTGTGTGTAAGGTAAAACGGACCCTTTCCCACGCCTTTTTCTTCTTCTTTCTTCTTTTGTCAAAATCTGCTTGTGCCGCTAGGCGTCGCAGTCTATCAGATGATCGGCAACCGAGCCAGGGCGCGCTCAGTCGCTTCATATGCCGTGATGTTATGAAGTCTCAAGTTGTCCGTGACTCCTTCAATCCATCTTCTTCTTGGTCTTCCCCTGCCTCTTGGTGTTTCGATTTTCATGTTGTATGCTCTTGATGCTGGCATCGTTGGTTCCATTCTCACTAGGTGACCAAACCATTTCATTCATTGCTTCTTAATAAATTTAACGATGGGTATGGTTCCAATAGTTCTTGTAATCACATCGTTTCTCACTCGATCTCTTCTGGTTTATTCGCAGCCATTCTCAAACATCTCATTTCACAGGTGGTTAGTCACGCCTTTTTTGTACTGACTAAACTTTTTTTTTCTAGAACAATTGACACTCTGCTTGTAATATGATCCACATGACGCCGGCGTTTACTTCCCTGGACTTTACCTGGTACCCCTTTAAGGCTGGGTCCACCTGGAAGCCGTAGTCTACCTCTAATGTTTCTGTCTATCTACCTAATCGGTCTGGCTATATGAATCTAATCTATACACCCCCCCCCCCTTCCCCCCATGGTGTAGGCATATTTTCTAGTAAATTATCTCTGACCTTTCAACTGTGTATGTGTTTGTGCGTGTGTGTAAAAGTGAATGTAAGTGTGCTAAATTTGTAAGCCTGCGGAAAAAAAGTCCCCCCCCCCCACCCCCTTTCCCCCCACAAACCCCTCCGTAATGTTGAACACATTGCCCTGTATACGACCCTTGACCTTTCAATGAATTATTTTATTGACGCTTCACCCAAACAATGATTCGATGTCGAGCAATCTTTAAAACCAGCACTGCAAAAAACTCCATAATTCAGCCAGAGGATCGATTGCTCCTACCAACAAAAGACACAAAGCTTTTTTCAGGATCCGTCAGGAGATAATGAAATTGTTAACAATCAGCTCCCAGAAAAACGATAATAAAGAGAATATTTGAAAATTAAAAGCAAATAAAGCATGGCGTTCAGGGCACGTTTATTTGAGCATATCGCGGGGATATATTATTCTTTTAGTGTCTTGTCTTCATCAGGGAGATGTCAAGGCTGAACTAATGTCTCTGGGGTCTCGACTAGAGAGATGTCAAGGTGGAACTAGTGTCTCTAGACTCTGGACTAAGTAGATGTCAAGTGGAACTGGTGTCTCTAGACTCTGGACTAGAGAGAGGTCAAGGTGGAACTAGTGTCTCTAGA
This sequence comes from Candidula unifasciata, assembly GCA_905116865.2. Taxonomy (NCBI): domain Eukaryota; kingdom Metazoa; phylum Mollusca; class Gastropoda; order Stylommatophora; family Geomitridae; genus Candidula; species Candidula unifasciata. Next base: position 1,679,134 of record CAJHNH020002669.1, on the reverse strand, counting down.
CTCTGGACTAGGCAGATGTAAAGGTGGAACTAGTGTCTCTAGACTCTGGACTAGGCAGATGTAAAGGTGGAACTAGTGTTTCTAGACTCTGGACTAAGTAGATGTCAAGTGGAACTAGTGTCTCTAGAGTCTGGACTAGAGATGTCAAGGTGGAACTAGAGTGTCTAGAATCTGGACTAGGCCGATGTAAAGGTGGAACTAGTGTCTCTAGACTCTGGACTAGGAAATTGTCAAGGTGGAACTAGTGTCTCAAGACTCTGGACTATGAAGATGTCAAGGTGGAACTAGTGTCTCTAGACTCTGGACTAGGAAGATGTCAAGGTGGAAGTGGTGTCTCCAGAATCTGGACTATGAAGATGTAAAGGTGGAACTAGTGTCTCTTGACTCTGGACTAGGAAGATGTCGAGGTAGAACTAGTGTCTCTAGACTCTGGACTATGAAGATGTCAAGGTGGAATGGGTGTCTCTAGACTCTGGACTAGGAAGATATCAAGGTGGAAGTGGTGTCTCTAGACTCTGGACTATGAAGATGTAAAGGTAGAACTAGTGTCTCTAGACTCTGGACTAGGAAGATATCAAGGTGGAAGTGGTGTCTCTAGACTCTGGACTATGAAGATGTAAAGGTAGAACTAGTGTCTCTAGACTCGGGACTAGGAAGATATCAAGGTGGAAGTGGTGTCTCTAGACTCGGGACTAGGAAGATGTCAAGGTGGAACTTGTGTCTCTAGACTCTGGACTATGAAGATGTCAAGGTGGAAGTGGTGTCTATAGACTCTGGACTAGGAAGATGTCAAGGTGGAAGTGGTGTCTCCAGACTCTGGACTAGGAAGATGTAAAGGTGGAACTAGTGTCTCAAGACTCTGGACTATGAAGATGTCAAGGTGTAACTAGTGTCTCTAGACTCTGGACTAGAAAGATGTCAAGGTGGAAGTGGTGTCTCCAGACTCTGGACTAGGAAGATATCAAGGTGGAAGTGGTGTCTCTAGACTCTGGACTATGAAGATGTAAAGGTAGAACTAGTGTCTCTAGACTCTGGACTAGGAAGATATCAAGGTGGAAGTGGTGTCTCTAGACTCTGGACTATGAAGATGTAAAGGTAGAACTAGTGTCTCTAGACTCTGGACTAGGAAGATATCAAGGTGGAAGTGGTGTCTCTAGACTCTGGACTAGGAAGATGTCAAGGTGGAACTTGTGTCTCTAGACTCTGGACTATGAAGATGTCAAGGTGGAAGTGGTGTCTATAGACTCTGGACTAGGAAGATGTCAAGGTGGAAGTGGTGTCTCCAGACTCTGGACTAGGAAGATGTAAAGGTGGAACTAGTGTCTCAAGACTCTGGACTATGAAGATGTCAAGGTGGAAGTGGTGTCTCCAGACTCTGGACTAGGAAGATATCAAGGTGGAAGTGGTGTCTCTAGACTCTGGACTATGAAGATGTAAAGGTAGAACTAGTGTCTCTAGACTCTGGACTAGGAAGATATCAAGGTGGAGGTGGTGTCTCTAGACTCTGGACTATGAAGATGTAAAGGTAGAACTAGTGTCTCTAGACTCTGGACTAGGAAGATATCAAGGTGGAAGTGGTGTCTCTAGACTCTGGACTAGGAAGATGTCAAGGTGGAACTTGTGTCTCTAGACTCTGGACTATGAAGATGTCAAGGTGGAAGTGGTGTCTATAGACTCTGGACTAGGAAGATGTCAAGGTGGAAGTGGTGTCTCCAGACTCTGGACTAGGAAGATGTCAAGGTGGAACTAGTGTCTCTACACTCTGGACTAGTAAGACTTCAAGGTATAACTAGTGTCTCTAGACTCTGGACATGGAAGATGTCAAGGTAGAACTAATGTCTCTAGGCTCCGGACTAGAAAGATGTCAAGGTAGAACTAATGTCTCTAGGCTCCGGACTAGAAAGATGTCAAGGTAGAACTAATGTCTCTAGGCTCCGGACTAGAAAGATGTCAAGGTAGAACTAGTGTCTCTAGACTTTGGACTAAGTAGATGTTAAAGCAGAACTAGTGTCTCTAGACTCTGGACTAGGAAGATGTCAAGGTGGAACTAGTGTCTCTAGAGTCAATGTACAACTGGTGTCTCTAGACTCTGGACTAGGAAGATGTCAAGGTGGAACTAGTGTCTCTAGACTCTGGACTTGGAAGATGTCAAGGTGGAACTAGTGTCTCTAGAGTCAATGTACAACTGGTGTCTCTAGACTCTGGACTAGGAAGATGTCAAGGTAGAACTAGTGTCTCTAGGCCCTGGACTAGGAAGATGTCAAGGTAGAACTAGTGTCTCTAGACTTTGGACTAAGTAGATGTTAAAGTAGAACTAGTGTCTCTAGACTCTGGACTAGAAAGATGTCAAGGTGGAAGTGGTGTCTCCAGACTCTGGACTAGGAAGATATCAAGGTGGAAGTGGTGTCTCTAGACTCTGGACTATGAAGATGTAAAGGTAGAACTTGTGTCTCTAGACTCTGGACTATGAAGATGTCAAGGTGGAAGTGGTGTCTATAGACTCTGGACTAGGAAGATGTCAAGGTGGAAGTGGTGTCTCCAGACTCTGGACTAGGAAGATGTAAAGGTGGAACTAGTGTCTCAAGACTCTGGACTATGAAGATGTCAAGGTGGAAGTGGTGTCTCCAGACTCTGGACTAGGAAGATATCAAGGTGGAAGTGGTGTCTCTAGACTCTGGACTATGAAGATGTAAAGGTAGAACTAGTGTCTCTAGACTCTGGACTAGGAAGATATCAAGGTGGAAGTGGTGTCTCTAGACTCTGGACTATGAAGATGTAAAGGTAGAACTAGTGTCTCTAGAATCTGGACTAGGAAGATATCAAGGTGGAAGTGGTGTCTCTAGACTCTGGACTAGGAAGATGTCAAGGTGGAACTTGTGTCTCTAGACTCTGGACTATGAAGATGTCAAGGTGGAAGTGGTGTCTATAGACTCTGGACTAGGAAGATGTCAAGGTGGAAGTGGTGTCTCCAGACTCTGGACTAGGAAGATGTCAAGGTGGAACTAGTGTCTCTACACTCTGGACTAGTAAGACTTCAAGGTATAACTAGTGTCTCTAGACTCTGGACATGGAAGATGTCAAGGTAGAACTAATGTCTCTAGGCTCCGGACTAGAAAGATGTCAAGGTAGAACTAATGTCTCTAGGCTCCGGACTAGAAAGATGTCAAGGTAGAACTAATGTCTCTAGGCTCCGGACTAGAAAGATGTCAAGGTAGAACTAGTGTCTCTAGACTTTGGACTAAGTAGATGTTAAAGCAGAACTAGTGTCTCTAGACTCTGGACTAGGAAGATGTCAAGGTGGAACTAGTGTCTCTAGAGTCAATGTACAACTGGTGTCTCTAGACTCTGGACTAGGAAGATGTCAAGGTGGAACTAGTGTCTCTAGACTCTGGACTTGGAAGATGTCAAGGTGGAACTAGTGTCTCTAGAGTCAATGTACAACTGGTGTCTCTAGACTCTGGACTAGGAAGATGTCAAGGTAGAACTAGTGTCTCTAGGCCCTGGACTAGGAAGATGTCAAGGTAGAACTAGTGTCTCTAGACTTTGGACTAAGTAGATGTTAAAGTAGAACTAGTGTCTCTAGACTCTGGACTAGAAAGATGTCAAGGTAGAACTAATGAGGCTTCTTTTAGCGTGGAAGTAATGTTGTCGACTGCTTGTGTTTTTCTAAGAACTTTCGCAAACATGTTAGTGTCGCTCACGATACAGGTGTTTGTAGGGTCGTCACTCCTGGCTGAACATAAAACATGGATTCCAATCTGGTACAGCTTTCTTCAATGCAGAAATCCTTCTACGCCTGTCTAATCACCCACAGCACCAACGTCGGAAACGACGTGTTCTGTTCAGCCATAAGTGACGAACACAAAGTCTTCAACAGCAAGAAAGTCAAGGACGACACGATACTTTGCTTTATATCACAAGGGACGCTTCCAAAGTATGTCTGTAACAAACTCTTTGTAAGAGCCAACTCGGCATGCCGTGAATGTCCTACTGCCTAAGACCCACAAGTCCAACAACCGTGGACGCCCCAATTGTATCTGCGTACTTCTATCCCACTGTGTACATTTTTGAAATTTTAAACAGCATTTTCCGACACATTGTCGCAAAACCTCCTTTCGTTTGAAAGGGACACCATCCATGCCATCAGCATGTTTGGATCCGTTAGGCTTCTCCCGTTAAAAAAATATCATCCTTTTATTGAATAGACGTGCTCTCCTTTTATCCGTCTATCCTTTACTCATATGGTCTGAAAAAACTCCAGTTTTTTTTTTTTTTTTTTTTTGACAAGAGGTCCAGCCCTATCATCTCCACTGCAGTTCTTGTACGCCTTGCAGTGCTGGTAAGTAAAACAAAGGTCCCTTTTCCACGCCTTTAGGCGTATAGGGCATACAGGGCTACAGCTATATTGTATAGACCAATGGGCAGAAGATGGTTGATATTGTCAGCATCACGCCGGCCGCCTTTGCTTCCCGGGACTGCACCCGGTACCCACTCAAGGCTGGGTTGACCTGGGAGTTGCCGAACCGGTACTGACCCTCAACTCCTTTGAGTTTAATGGTGAGCACTTTGACCAGGTCAGCGGGGTGGAGATAGGCACCAAAGTGGGTCCCGGTTAGACATCTCTTTGTGGTTCACCTTGAATAAGACGTCGGTACAGCATATTAGGGCACAATTTCTAGAGGTGTACAAGAGTTGCATAGATGATTGGGTTCGTATTACCGAAAAATCCGAAGGTGAATTGGGCCAACTCGTCCATTTCATTAGCAGTGTCGGTCTGGCTATTAGATTGACCTCACTGATCTCTACCACTTCAGTAATTTTTTTGACATCTATGTCAGCATCGAATTCCCGTGTTTAAAGACAACAGCCTAATACATATCTTCGGATTCTCACAGTTATATTCTCTTTACGACGCCTCACCCACTGCCTTATAAAACTGTGTTCCATATTCACAGCGCCTTCGATTATGTAGGCTGCGTTCTGATTACACTGACTTCTTTGATGAATCATATGAACTTCTTCACTTCTTCCGTGCCCGCTTCTGTATTGAACACATCCTGCAAGAGGCAATGAACAGAGTACTACCAATCCCCCGGAGTTCCCCCCCCCCCCCAAGCGTACTTCCATTAGTGATAGATCAAAGTGATTTTAACTTCCCATCCCAACAATGTGGTATTCTTTGGCTACTTGGATATCCTCCGCTCTAGTCCAGACACCCCGAGGATCTTTAGTGAGGAGCCTAGATTAGTAAACAGACTAGACCGCAACCCATCATGTGCCGATCCACACAGCACTTCTTTTTAGGACTACGAGGTGTTCCCGTCTGACACGAAGAGCATGTCCATGGCATATAGCTGATCGTTTCCATGAACATCTTTCCTGTACTGAAAAGAAGACACTTAAACCAGTCCATATTCATTTCAACAGTTCTGACCACACATGCGAAAATGATATATCTGTCACTGCCATAACATCTTGCTCTGGTTATCAAACCCCATATTTTTCATTGGAGAACCGCCCTATCCCCCATAGCCTATGTGTTTTAAGAATAGCATGTATCAATGTTCAGCATGCCTTCATTTAAACATTTTATTGTTCTTACTTTTATTTAATTTTATATTTTTATTTTAATATGTGCGTTCTTTGGATTAAGCGTATTTTCATTCCTACTATCATATATTGTTTTTTTTTTGAAACTGTATAACTATTTTCGCTTATTTATTTATTTTATTTCATCTATTCGACACCGTTATTTCCTCTTTCTATTTTTTACAGTTATTCACGTGACCCCCTGTTTGGAGTACTTTGCCCTTGATATTGTTGTGAAGTTCCTGTCGAGAAAGGCTCTGACCGAAAGGTCGATTTGTGTGCACCTTGTTCCCCTTCCCTCTTTTGTTAAGCATTTTAGTCACATTTCATTTCCACTCCGTGCAGGACAGACTTAACATCGTACTGCTACTGGTACCAGCGGAATAGGAACTGCTCTGGCTGCTAAGAATGAGGACGGTGCTCTTGTGGGAATGACCCGAGTATTGTGATATCGATGCTTTTTATATCGGTTAGCTAATTTTCATCATCCAATCAATCAGACAATAACTGTGTTGTGTTACTTCACTTGTTTGTTTCAAAATGAATTATGGAAATAATAAACGCCCTCACTCAATCAACAATGTCTTCAATAAAACTAAGGAAGGGAAACAACTCCGTGAGCAGGAAATACGCTCAGACAAGGACACTGACGTCGACTGAGAACATTACGATTGAGTTATTCCAGTCACATAGTTGCAAAAGTAGCAAACTCAATGTTCACAGTTTTGAATTGACTCAGATAGAGTGCTGCCGAGTTTGGGGGAATTAAAATTGAATAGAAACTGTTCAGATTATGTAGTTCTTCTATTCTACTGAAGCCATTGGAAAATGGAGAAGTTCCATTTCCGGTGTTTTTGCCATTTGCCGGTGCACTCCAGCTTTGCATAATTCAACTGTCCACAGAACAGAAGGAATTTGAAACGATTTCTACGTCGACTGCCGATTCATGGTTTACGGGGAATCCAGAAATTGTTTTAAGAGATTGAAAATAATCTATTTGTTGGCATCTTGATAAGTTTTCCCTTTTGCGCCGGTCTGGGGACGCCCTGTCACCAGAATTAAGACAAGGCATTGAATTAATGTCACGTTTCTTTTCTGTTGGATTGTTTGTGCCTCTGCGTGTTTCATTCACTTCTGCTGTCTTTCAAAGGCAGGAGTCCATCTGCGAGAAAGATTTACGCATTTTGATAGAGAAACTAAAAACTTGTTCGAGCTTTTCCTTTTCAATCCCGTTACGTTTTTTTTTTTCTCCCGGCAACCGGGAGAATACTAGAGTAGATTCTCTGACGTAATCAGCACGATTGGTTTGGGGAGAATCTTGGGGAGATGTTCTCAACGTCTGTGTATGCGTTCAGTTTTACACCTTGGTAATGAATTTTGGCCACAAGATGGTGTAATGTGACGAAGCGTTGGAGCAGAGATCCCGGAAGGGGAGGGAAAAAAAAAAAGGGGGGGGGGGGGTTGTTGAAAAAGAGGGGAGAGGGGGAGGGGAGCGATGGACTTTTTAGAAAAGCATCTTTCTATCTTTTCATAGTGGGTCTCTTACACACTGACATGAATTGTTCCTTAGCCGCACAGGTCTGCAGATTACACGGGCTCGTAGAGTTGTTACTAGTGCCCTCATCGTAACTTTCCGGAGGCTGAATAGGGAATATGTAATTTTTTTTCCTGTGGGTCTGCCGTTCTTGTTGGAATCTTTGGATCTCCAGGAGGTCAAATCTTTAGGTAGTAGCCACTTCCCCTTTCTTCCCAGGATAGTGGTGGTGGGGTGGTGGGGTGGTGGGGTGGTGGGGGGGGGGGGGACACATGGGCCAGTACATGATAAAACATCTGATGTAGAAAAAAAAAAAGACTTATGCGAGTGGGGTGGGGGACATAACAAGATTCTTCTGGTTATTCCTCTTTCGAGAAATACTTATGTTCATTTGTCTTCTTGACCTCTTGTTGGCGCGCAGGTCCATCGGGGTGGTCACTCCAGCGTGTATTATGTCGTGTACTTACAAGATGTCTCACCCCTAATTTTTGTTTCTTGGCGTTTACCAGCTGTAAACTAGGGCGGCAGGTTTTGATTGTTCGTCCACTTCTGGATTTTGGTCTTGTTACTGGTCTTGAGTTTAGCATGCACATCCGTTTGGCAGATCTGACCTATTTGTATGTATGTATATATGGGAATGTATGTAGTTGCCATCAATGCTTTTTGTTAAAACCTCGCTCACTCAATTTATGCTGTATTATGAACACTACATACTTTGTCAGTAAATTAAAGGACCCTTTTCCACGACTTCACACGTAAAGAGCCTAAAGGGCTAGACCTATATTTTATAGACCAATCGGCACAAGATGGGTGATGTGGTCAGCATGACGCCGGCTGCCTTTACTTCCAGGGACTGCACCCGGTACCCACTCAAGACTGGGTCTACCTGGGAGACAATGTCATTTAAAAAAAAGTCCGGCTCTACCAGGGAGCGAACCCACAACCTTCCGATCGGCGGCAAGCGTTTAGCCGCTCTGCCACGACGACTCCCTACATACTTTGTAGACACAAATATCGATTTTAAAACTGAGTTACTTTGTAACTGTAATGATTAGGATTTTCAGCATTTAACAATCATGAAAACAGCACTGTCCGTGTTTTTCTCACTAATTGGGAGTTGCTTGTTGTCCTCGTCTTTTTAAATTTTTTGTTAAGGTCACAGACCTTTGGGTGACCTTGTTGGTCCGTGGCTCGTGAGTGGGCATCTGATAGACAATCTAAACCTGATACACAATTTTTAATGTAAGTACAGATATTACAACGGACAGTTTGCTTCCCGCTGTTTGGCCATCTGTTAGCCGAAACCCTGGCCGAACGAGCTTTACAATCACTACGCTCTCCAGTCCGTTACCGCAGGCAATCTCAGGTGCGCAAACCACACCTCTTGTAACTTGTCACCTGAGCTCACCAAGATGTCAGAGATTACTTCGGGAGCAGGGTCAGCGTGACACGGCTACAGATTAGCTCACAAAACATGCGTCTAACCGATTCAACTGATCAAAATGGATGCATACTACTCACATATTGTGAAACCACACTACACCTTTTACCATTAAACTACACAGCACAAACAAGACTATCCTATTATAACATAACACTGTAAATAATTTTTGTTGTCACTAAAGTATTATCCTAACTCTAATGTTCTATCTCTGTCCAGCTAACACATTCTATCTATCCAAAGTCTACACGTCGAATTCCTAGTGAACTTTCACCTCGTGACTTTTGATCGGGCAACCCGCTCAGTAAGGTCATGAGACAGGCATGCCAGAAACCTGCCTGGAAAAGAGTTCACTCTTACTTGCAGTCTTCAAGTGGTCTCTTATGAGCGCTAGTTTCGCCTCAGTGTAACCAGCACATACGTGGCCAGTCAGGCCACTGACCTTTGTGTCAAATCTGGGGTGTACCCTGAATACGACACACCGTCTTTATGGTCTACCCCGCCACATGACTTTACCCACAGGGTTCTGACAGTTATCTTGGGCGTGGGTGCCTTGCCTTTTACTAAAGGGGACGCCACCCGAAAAAGGCTGAAGACCGCTGGCCTAAGAAAGTCGACCGTCCAGAAAGCCATGGCAGACTACTGGACGTAAATTTGCCTAGAAAAACCATACATCAGCCAGGGGCTGTTGTGGTTGGTTCTGCAACGTCATGTAAAGGAAACGCAACTAACCAAAAACTAACCGAAACTACTCAACAAAAGGTGTTCCATTTTGCCTGTCAATACTCTGACATATTTCCCATTTCTATGATAATAATCTGTACAGCACACACTTCTCTATCTATTTCTGCCACCTCTATTTCTCGACTACGAAGTTGTGCTCAATACAATCTCCTCCATCTATTTCTCCCATCAATAATTCTTCACCTTTTCTGTCCCTACTGCAAGCAATATCCCCTTAAGTATTTGCTTCATTAAGTTTTAGAGCGGTGGCCAGGACACCCGACCGTTGACGGAGTCTCGATGGCGTGAAACGATGTAATAACCCACCCAAAGGATTATGTTATCGCCCCTATACAGATAATGTAACATTATTACCCGCAATGTTACGAACGAAATATTAAACACAGAATTAGGCTTTGTGCGGCTAAATGCGCCGTAAAGTCGTGGGAATGTTTCACATACACATTCAGACTAAGAGTTGCAGCCCCTGATAGGAGAGTTACAGCCCTTGTTGTGATCTTTCAAAGCCCAATTTTTTTGTCTGCTTCAATTTTATGCTTGAAAATGTGATGGGCTTTGAAAGCGCTGATATTCTAACGGATGGTTTGTCTATGTATTTCCTTGATTACATAGCTTTTTTTTGTCTTTGTTTATGTCTCAGATGTCTACGTTTGTTAGGATTCTCTAAAAGCGACACCATTTTCCAAATAAAGTTATTCTTTGTCAATATGTTTCGTGTTATGTTATCACAACAAACGTCATTACACACTTGACATTTCCATGTGTGCTCAGTCCTCTGATGCAGCAGCCACTCCAAGGAACCTCTACTGATTCTTAGGAGTTGGTTATGTCTCCTATCTCGGCCTCGAAGGCGACATAGACGTGCTTCATCATGCTTTACCTTCAAGTCACGGAATCGTGTTAGTGTCAGAGAATAATCGATTGCGAGATAATCTGCCCTGGTATACTATACAGAGTTCTTGTTTAATAACCCAAACGTCAAGAACTGTGTTCTTCAAGCAGTTTTTCCCGCGTATAGAGATTTTCTGGTTTTGTTTTTGCGGGCTATTTGTTGAATGATGAGGAAACAAGAACAGATGCAGATAAAAATAAAAACATGTCGTGTCGTCGTCATAATGGAGGTTACCAGCAGTTCAGTCACCGTTGTCTCTGGGATATTAGATGTTGGGATATTATATGTTGGGATAAAAGAGGTTGAGAAATTAGATGCTGAGACAAAAGATGTTGAGATTTAAGATGTTGAGATATTTGATGTTGAGATATAGGATGTTGGGGTATATGATGTTAAGAAATTAGATGCTGCGACATTAGAAGTTGAGATATTTGATTTTGAGATATTAGATTTTGAGATATTAGATGTTGAGATATTAGATGTTGTGATATTAGATGTTGAGATATTAGACTTTAAATATTGAGGAAATGCGTTTTTAATACCACTGTTTGAATTCCACAAAAACAGACATCATCACATAGAAGGTCCCTCACAGAACGTCGCTCTCATCACGGTCAGCCTGAAGAAAAAAAAAAAACACACTCTGTCGCCAGCTCCAAAGGGCTGGACCTATATATTTTTTCAGGAAAATCGGCACTTGATGTAGTCAGCATTTCACCGTCAGTCTTAACTTCCCAGGACACGCACCTGGTACCCACTCAGGGCTAGGTCGACCGTGCAGTCCAATGTCTGGCTCCATCAGGATCCACACCCACGACCTTCCGATCTGTAGGCGAGCATCTAACCGCTACACCACGGCGGGTCGCTCTTAATTATATTACCATAAAAAATTAACAATGGAGAAACTTTCCTCTGTGTGCAGTTACTTAGAATTCGTCATAGGGCATGTAGGTGTTGTTGGTAACGAAAGAGCTGATAGACTGGCAGGCACTGCATTAATTGAAGATGGCCGGCCCATGAATCACGCAGACATTGTCATTGCCCTTAGAGAGATAGGACGTTCTGAGGATTTTGGAAGCAACGTGTCCACATCACTTCTAAGAATACGCGAATTGGGAGTGAAAAGATCTAGAAAGGCACATTTAAAATGACAGTTGTTCAAATGTTAAATGTCCCAGATACAGTCCACGACCCAGTTAGCTACTCATAAACCGGTCAATCACACCGCCACCCACTCACGCTCACTGCCCCATCCACCCACTTTCCTTTCCCCAGTCCAAAAAATTACATATTTGATTTCCTCACTCCAGTTCCCATCTCATCCCTCACATTTTTCATTCATTATCCTCTTGTTCCAATATACGTCATGTAGGTCTCGCCTTCTTTCCCTTCATTCCGTTCTGTCCTTTACAATCACTTCGATATCAAGGAGGGAATTCAGTACAACACCCTTAGCTTCTCTCATCACCGTTCCCCTGAGGGTTTCCCTTGGACGTCCTCGTGTCCTCTGTCCCTCTCGTCACTCAGAAATAAACTCAGATGACTCGCCACTCACGTCTGTCCAGAGAATCACCAATAATGCACCAACTCTGACTCCCAAGATAGCCACAAGACACTGAACACACACCCACACAGTCGGACTCCCCCCT
>CAJHNH020002669.1:1662957-1667268 GCA_905116865.2 Candidula unifasciata | reverse complement strand
GTAAACCAGGGTTGGTCCCTCTGTTTTTTGTAGAAAACATGTACTGTGCATTGATCGGAGTGCGTCCCCTGTGTGGCTCGGATATTGGCACAGTTAAATGGGGACCCGTTTTCTTGTGGCTGAGTACTAGAACGTGAGAAGAGAGAGAAGAATGATAGAGCAAAACAAGACAGTGGGGTCGCAGTGAAAGAAGATAGGAGGAGATAAAGGGAATAAGAGAGGGGAAGTGATAGTAAGAGATAGAGAAAGTCAGAGGCGGAAGGGTTTGGTGGGGGAATAGAGAAATTCAGATAGGACGAGAGGGAGAAATCAAAGAGAAAAGGAGAGAGAGAAAGAGAGAGAGAGAGAGAGAGAGAGAGAGAGAGAGAGAGAGAGAGAGAGAGAGAGAGAGAGAGAATGAAAGTGAAAGAGGCAGATGGAGTAAAAAATAGAGAAAGTAAAGTTTGGGGTAAGCAGGGAAAAATACGGGTGGGTGGGGTGTGAGAGATGGCATTTACAGGTTAAAGATATCTAATACACTATAAGCTGGTATTAGTTCTAGTCTTTCTGCAACTACTGCAACAATCCCTGCTGCTGCTACTAGTAAAGTAAAGCAAAGAAATTGAAGAAGAAAGGAAGTGGAAGAAAAAGAAAAAGAAAGATTAAAAAAAAAAAAGAAGAAGAAGCAGAAGAAGAAGAAACAGATGAAAAAGAAGAAGAAGAAGAAGAAGAAGAAGAAGAAAGAAGAAGAAGAAAGAAGAAGAAGAAGAAGAAGAAGGAAGAAGAAGAAGAATAAAGAAGAAGAAGAAGAAGAAGAAGAAGAAGAAGAAGAAGAAGAAACAGAAAAAGAAAAAAGAAGAAAAGAAGAAGAAGAAGAAGAATAAGAAGAAAAGAGAAAGAAGAAGAAGAAGAAGAATAGGAAGACGAAGAAGAAGACGGAAGAAGAAAAACGAGGAATAAAAAGAAGACAAAGATGATAGATGAAGAAGAAGAGCAAAGAAAATTTAAGAAGAAAGGAAGTGAAAGAAAAAGAAAGATTAAAAAAAAATAAGAAAGAAGCATTAAGAAGAAGAAAACAGATGAAAAAGAAGAAGAGAGAAGAAGAAGAAGAAGAAGAAGAAGAAGAAGATAAGAAGAAGAAGAAGAAAGAATAGAATAAGAATAAGAATAAGAAAAAGAAGAAGAAGAAAAAGAAGAAGAATACGAAGAAGAATAAGTAAGAAGAAGAAGAAGAAGAAAATAAGAGAATAAGAAGAATCAAAGAAGAAGGAAGAAGAAGAAGAAGAAGAAGAAGAAGAAGAAGAAGAAGAAGAAGACTAAGCAACTAATGAAGGTATCAAACATTTTTGTTCGCACCACCTTTTTCTAAACACCTAGGTGTAAATTATAAATGTGATGCCATTACTGACAAATCGTAAACAGCGTCCATGTAATCAAGAACAAAAACATCAACAGTGAAAACCAAACCGCAAAACAGTTGAGAATATACACACTCAACTAATTCTTCCTCGGTGATTAATAATTCATTGTGGCTTGTGATTTTTGAAGATAGCAGTTGATTAGAGCAGATTGGCTGTGGAATCTACTGGGAATTGGAAAACCTTGAACTTTTGTTGTTCTACCCATTAAGGTCAATAAGTTGTTTATACAGGCAACAATTCTTCTTCTTTCTTCTTTTGTCAAAATCTGCTTGTGCCGCTAGGCGTCGCAGTCTATCAGATGATCGGCAACCGAGCCAGGGCGCGCTCAGTCGCTTCATATGCCGTGATGTTATCAAGTCTCAAGTTGTCCGTGACTCCTTCAATCCATCTTCTTCTTGGTCTTCCCCTGCCTCTTGTTGTTTCGATTTTCATGTTGTATGCTCTTAATGCTGGCATCGTTGGTTCCATTCTCATTAGGTGACCAAACCATTTCATTCTTTGCTTCTCAATAAATTTAACGATGGGTATGGTTCCAATAGTTCTTGTAATCACATCGTTTCTCACTCGATCTCTTCTGGTTTTATTCGCAGCCATTCTCAAACATCTCATTTCACAGGTGGTTAGTCTTCTCTCATGTTCTTTTGTTTAATGTCCAAGTCTGACATTGATAACCTAATGTCGGTATAAAGATTGTATTTATAATTTGTCTTTTTATCTCAGCTGGGACAGCAGGGTGTTTTAAAATTGGGGCAAGCTGGTATGCGACATTGTTGGCTTGTTGGATTCTTGCTTCAATCTCTCTGTCTATTTTACCATTGGATGTAAAGATACTTCCCAGGTATTTAAATTCTTGCACTTGTTTTAGGCTGTGATCTAGAATCTTTATGTCGATGGTCTGTTGCTCTCTACTTATGCTCATGACTTCTGTCTTTTCAGTATTGATCTTCATATGATGCTTGAGGCAAGTGTCGTGTAGTAGGTTCATGTGGTCTTGCTATCACTGTGAAATATGCATTGATCGTCGGCAAAGAGCAGCTCATTGAAGTCCTCCTGTTTATCGACATCTGTTGGTGTTATGTCTATTTTATTAATATTGTCCATAAATATTATGAACAATTATTTCAAGAAAAAAGAAAAACACAAAATGGCAACCGGAACCCTTCGTGAGTGAGGCAGGTAAAACAAAAACATGAAAGAGAAAGGTGAGATGTCAAAAAATAATAATAGTTTGGACCTAAGAATTTAACTAAGGTGTGACGATTTAGAAGATGATAAACACTGAGTGACTGCTAAATTTGTGGAAAGTAGCTATGTAGAGGTGTAGAATTTACTAAGCAGATGGATCGCTACAATTTGGGAGTTGTAATATCTACTACAGTCCGTTTCAAAAGTAGTGACCGACTTTATAAAAAATGTGTAATTTAGTAACCGTGTGGTGTTAATCATCAAAGTGTGGCGTGCAGCCTATTAATAATTATAGCCTTGCAGGTAAATAATAATAAAGTATACAACATCAGGTTTGTATTTTACATTATTTGTGGTATATTTAAAAAAGATACATATTCAAAGCATACAATTAGCACGTTTACAGTAAATTATATGAGGCGAATGTAGTTAGTTAAATATGAAACTTCACGCTTTTTGGTTCCAATCAGTGCGAACAACTAAGGAAGGCTTATTTTGAATTCTGAAGTGGATGCATCATGTATTGCCATAACGCTTGTTAATTGGATCAAAGAAATTCGCCGCTGTAAGAAAACAGGCGATACGAGCACACTGTGCAGCTTAGTGCTCTTACACATGCTCTAGGGAAGGGTGTGCGAGGGAAGGCTAAAAGAGCCTGAGCCATTTTAGGTGCCTAATATTAATAATATGACAAAAGGCAAATCTCTGTATGTGTGTGTGTGTCTATATATATATATATATATATATATATATATATATATATATATATATATATATATATAGTTACAGAAGGCCTAGCTTAGCTTCTTATTTAGTATACATCAGTAACACAATGTCTTTATTGAGCTGATAAAAATAGGCGGGGGTATTTCGCCACCTTGGATCATCTCTAAAGACCCAGGACCGTTTTAGGCCCTAGTCCAGAATCTCAATGTGGCTAATCCATTTAGATAATTGAATCCTGTGACCCAATTGCCTGATAAATGTCTGGGAGGGGGGGGGGTGCAAATGAAGATTCCCTATGAGCACCACAGCTACCAAGGACGCAATAACTTATCTCTTTATCTAAAAACGTTGTGAGATATGTCATGGTGTGCTGTCGATGTACACCAGCGATTTTTCCGCTGCCTTCCGTCGGTTTAACTCAGCTAGCCATTGTCTAAAGAAGCAAGAAATGGCTGTAATACCTAAAAGAATGAAGATACCCTCAAATTGTTGCTGCTCCTAATGGATATACTTTAATCTGTTGATCTAAAGCTGAGTGAGACATTTTTTTAGTGAACTACTGATATACACCAGTGGTTTTCCATTGACTTCCGTCGGCCCCACTCCGCTGGCCATTGTGTAAATTAAAATAAAGCATGCGAGTAAAATCATTCTTGTTGTTCACCAACATCATTGTCATAAATATACCATATTTTAGAAACATTAAGACACACACGTGGCTAAGTAGTTAAGCCATTTGTCTAGGCTTCCAGAGTTCATGGGCTCCTGTCGCTACGGCGTCGTTAAGTTTCTGAGTGAACTGTTTACTTAGATCAATATTGCTCATTTCTAAACCTATTG
The DNA here is from genome assembly GCA_905116865.2 of Candidula unifasciata. Classification (NCBI taxonomy): domain Eukaryota; kingdom Metazoa; phylum Mollusca; class Gastropoda; order Stylommatophora; family Geomitridae; genus Candidula; species Candidula unifasciata. Next base: position 1,663,117 of record CAJHNH020002669.1, on the reverse strand, counting down.
AGTTCGAGCTTTTATCTGTATTGCAGATGCCAACTCAAAGAGCAAGTAAACATTTCAACAATGACTATTACTTCTTGTTGAGTCTTCAGAGTCACTGAGGTTCATGTTTTAGATATAACCCGCTACCATTAGCTGTTGTGTTTTCTTTGTAGACTGACTC